>JAVLUZ010000691.1:455713-530713 GCA_036768485.1 Mermis nigrescens
TGTCAGTTTTCGATTAGCGAATTCAAAAATCTGTTAACTAAAGAATCGTAGAAAATTCCACATGACAAAAACACTTTCGAAACAGAAAAATACTGAACAAATACTTTGATAAGCAAAACGAGCAGAAACCCGATGTGAATTATTTACATTTCGTTACTTCAATAAGTGCTGAAGACAATTGCTTCATAAACAAAAGACATGAATTAAAAACATTGACAAAACAGAACATTTTAAGGGTTCAACAAAACACGGCAAACTTATAGTATCGGGGACCGGCCGCAGAGTCAGTTTTTGGGGCGGAGCTCCGTTACAGAAGGGAAGCCATGATTGGACAGACAAATAAGTGGTTTACTGCGTATTCTCACACGCAAAGTAAACAAACGCAGGGCATTAATGATTGACGACCAGTAAAACAATAGCACACAATAGCTACTGTTAATATGGGTAAATAAGTATGGGTAAATAACAATATGCATTGTAGCTACGGGAAAAATCTGATTTGTGTTGCGCTATCGGTCGACTTAGTGTCAGAATGAATTTATTTGAGTTTATTGTAATTCAAAAGGACAATTTAAGCCTTATTGAGTACTTTCGCAGCCGAAAAATCCTTCGCAGTAGTCTCCGATTGCATTCCATGCAATGGAACCTATAGTCTGATCAAAGAATCGGCAAAACCACTTATTTGTCTGACCAATCATGGCTTCCGTTCTGTAACGAAGCTCCGCCCCAAAAACGGACTGTGCGGACGGTCCCCGATACTATAAGTTTGCCCAAAACACTACAGTCTTATTATGGATAGTTAACGTAAATACATATAAACAATTAAATAAGAGTACATAAATATTAAATAGATAAACAAATAAATAAATACATAAATATAGTAATAGCAGAATAAATATATGAATACATAGCGAGATAAAAATACGAAAACGCTTAAGAAAAGAAAGGAACGTACCTGCAAACGGTTAGAAAATTTTAATTAAACAAACTAAAAAAATCTATGTAAATACATAGCACCCTTTTCCCAAAGTCTTTTCATCATCCTTCTAACTAATTCCATGCCTTGAAAAAATCAATCATCTTCGATACAAACACAATCGGTTACAAACTTAAGTCAGGCTCGTTGACAATAATAAGAACTCTCTCGGTCGAGGAATTATCATCAACGAGAACGAATACATAAATAATTTATTAATTTGAATAATTTTCGATCGCCTCACACTATTCTAAAGCATACTTGAGCCTGTGGAGTCAGTACGCGAAATATCCACTCACCCTCATAGGTGGGCGGCACCAAAGTTCTGGGGGGTTCAAGATTTTTCAAAGGTCAAAAAATGGCATTAAAACTGGTGATATGGCGACAAACACCATTTTTTCAACGTTTCTCATCGAGCACTATCCATTGGCATCAAAAAATTGCGAAATAACAAAAAAATTTCAAAAATTTAATTCTGGGAGGGGGGTATCTTGGTTTATGGTGGAGGGGGTTCTTTGGTTTCTAATGGGGTGCATACCTCCACGCCCAGATGTGCTCACCCTGCGTCGATCGCTTTGTTTGTCGCGTGGTTTTGCTGCAGGCAATTTTTTCTTGACTACGTCATCAAGGCTGCGAAATCCGTGAACTTGGTCACTCGATGACCCTTGTCCAACGACCAATTTTTGGCCATTCGGTCCGTCGTTTTTCCGATTATAGATTTTTTCCGTCCGCTGTTCATTATCGTTGCGATTTTGCGACTTGTTTCGATTCGATTTCGGCGGCTGGTCGCTTTTGCCCCATAAGTTGATTATCATTCTCCGAATCACGTCGATTAGCTTTCTTCTGATTGGCTATTTTCTCTTTTTCATTAGCCAATCGAATTTGGTCCTTATCAATCTGATTTTTCGGTTTGCCCAACGTTTCCTTTTCATTGACTGATCGGATTTGATCAATACCGATCGATTTTTTGCTACTGATTATTCTCTCTTTTTCATTAACCAATCGGATTTGATCATTATCGGTCGAATTTCTGTGATTGGCTATTTTCCCATTTTCGGCAGCCAATCGAATTTGATCATTATTAAATGAATTTTGGCGATTGGATATTTTCCCTTTTTCGTTGGCCAATAGGATTTGATCATTATCAATTAAATTTCTACCATCGGCCCTTTTTTCTTTTTCCTTGACCGGCCGAACACGATCGTTATCGATCGAATTTGCCCATCGATCGATTTTTCGGTCGTCAGTTCTTGTCGTCAAAACAGAATCCTTTTCCCTGATTTTTTGATGCGATTTTTCATTCTCTAACTTATCCTCGTCGTTAATTATCGAATCGTCCTTTACATCACGTTGTTTATTTTGAAGCTTTAGATCATTAAAACTGGACAATTGATCGCTTTTCTTTCCTCGGATCGTGTGCTTAAAAATGTTAAAATATAGATAATCACTCTTATCAGATAAATAATCAGAAACTAGTAATTTAAATAATTTTAATGATTCTTTGACGGTTTGCATCATGCTAGTAAAGTGTTCGCCATGAAAGTTGACGCACCATCATTGTCAGAGTAATATTGGTAATGCGTCGCGAGTGCCGCGTTTCATCCATTATTCTCCGTCAACTTGCTCTTTTTTATTACAGTATATTACGCTGTATCATGCCGTTAATGCTGCGACGCATTTAGCTATTTATAGGGTCAAGAAGAAGAAAACGCGCAAGTGAATTCCGTGCGCCGCGCACGTGAATTCCGTGCGCCATGAAATTACGTGCGCTACCAGTTTGTTGACGCTATTTAGAGTCCAATTGCTTCGTCTGCGTCGCCGCATGAGCGGCATGATACAGGATTATATACAGTTTTTTTGTACAAGGTCCCTTTGTACATGTATATACAAAGATGGTCCCTAAAAGTCTTTGTACATTTTGTACGCACAAAATTTCGGTAGCTCTAATATATGGAAGTAACGATTTTAGTACAGTAAGAACAGAGTTGTTCGACCTTTGGTGGTGTATTTTAGCTAATTTCTGGGTTTCTGAGAACAAGAATCATTAAGAATCGTCTTAAAACGGCACCAAGCGCCGAAAAACTTGACATTTTTCCTTTTGAAATGCAATCTGCTATTATAAAGATACATAGGACACACAATTACTCATTTTGGCGCAAAGCGCCGAAAAGTTTCTCGCGAATTTTAGACCGTTTTTGAAGTTTTTGTCATCCCAAAATCTTTGTACATGTACAAAGACGGTCCCGAAAAGTCTTTGTACATCGGGAAAAATCTTTGCCGAATACGAAAAACCGTGATAATATACTGTAATAGAAAAGAACAAGTTAGATGAGACAAAACGCGGCGCTCATACGCACCATGAAACATTAATCTGACAACGATGTTCTGTCAAGTTTCTTGGCGATCACTGTACATGCAAACAATCCTGAGCACACATGCACGACATTCCCATACTCAGGGAGGTCGGAAGGAAGAAGCGCACCTCCCTTTCCCGAAATGAAAAAAATTTGTGTTCGACCCAACAGTCTGCCAGTGAAAAATGAATAGTTTGACAAGCCGGTCTCAAGCACTGCCAAAAAAGGTTTTTAGCGTACTTTTGAGCTAGTAAACTCAAAATTTTCCTATGCTTCGCTCCAGGTTTATTGTTTATTTAAATTTTTGCCTTCTTAACCGCACAAGACCGCTCAAATTTGGGCTGCACAAGTAAAATACGTCAAATATTTTTCGGCGCTTCGTGCCGATTCATTCGTTTTCTGTTTTGTTTTTCCGGATAGAGCAACAAAGATTAAATGCTAAGACAGAAGCTAAGGAAATTATTCGTCGATTAAAGGGATAGAAATAACTTGTAAAGGTAGTTTGAACGATAGATTTGTTTCATATGAGTATGACATAGGGTAGCAGTTTTTGAAATTATTTCTTGAAAATTTCCTTCACCGTTACATACAGATTGCCGAGATGAACTCAAAAATGGCTTTATTTTTGGCAATCTCCAAATGCTTTTCGAAATGTCTGACATCAGAGTTTTCGCATCTCCCCCAAAATAAAATCCTGGACACGAGCCTGCACGTACGTGCGGGGGTTTTCGATCCATAATCCCCACAAATGAAAAACGGAGAATTTTATCGGGAAAATGAGGAAAAATGGAGAATTTTATTGGGAAAATAAGGTAAAATGAAGGCCGAGAATGAATGAAAATTAGAAATTTTCTTTGAAAAGTGTTTCAAATTGACCAGAAACTATGTAATAACGTAGCTAGTTTATTTCTATTTTATCGCATATACATACTACTCTTTAGGCTACTTTGGCTTGAAAAAAGCTACTGTTTCTTACAACACTCTCCGATTTTAGAATAAGTTGCATTTTTTGATATTTTTCAAGTGCCGTTTTTGCCTTTTGACATTTTTGACCGAAAATTGAAGGTCATGTGGCCGACTATCCCCGCTTCCAGAATTTACAGCTGTTACACTTAATAAGGCTGAGCCAACCTCCCTCCTAAAAGAACACGAATGACGAAAACCCTATTCATTTGCCATGATCTAATTAATAAAATTGCGAGAAATTAAAATCTAGCATATTTTTTAAATAATTCTTACATGTTAAAAGTGGATAGGATGGGAACGGGATGCGGAAATCCCTTTGTTCACCCAGATAGGTCGTCCTTCATGTCTTCATGTCCTAAAGTCGAAAAATTTTTGAATTTTTCCCATTTTTGGCAAAAACTTACGATTAGCGGCCATTTTCAGGTAATTTTTGCCATTTTTGAGCAAAAATTGAAGACCAAGTGCGTCATCCTTAAAAAAGATCGACTACCCCTTCAGAAAATTTTAAGCCGTCAGTCACGCATTCCAAAGTCATTGTAAATTTACTCCTTCTGTCGGGTTAGACTTCAGACCTCCACTCAATTGCGCGGAATTTAATTTAGGCGTTAATTTGGGCTCCTTGTTATCATTCTGTCCTTGTTGGCTGGAGCCCGGCATAGTGTTTAAGCCTTCTTCGTGTGGTGTCTCGTTTTTACCAATCTGTTTATCTTTCATTGACGTTTTGTGGTCACTCAATGCCGCCTGCTGTTTATTATTTTTAGAATTAGGAGCATCTGGGCCACTTTTAGCACCAAAGCGATTGCGCGGCGAGTAAATTGGTTGATCTGGTTTCCTTGACTTACCAGATTTTTGCGATAAAACCGGACTTTGCTCGTGCATCTCAACTTGGATATAAAATTAGCGTAGGTTACCTAGTGAAAAAGTCTGCTCGTCGAGTTGAGGAGAGTAATTTTGTAATAGGAAATAAGCTGCATCGCTTTCATATAAACAGGGCCATATTTAGGAAAGGGGCCATCCTCGCCCTTATGGCCGAAAAAATTGAAAGATAAGACAATGCGCGAAAAGATTGAAAAATTACATGTTTGTTGACGTAAAATCTTTAAATTTCCAGTGCTTCGCGCCACATGTCAAGTATTTTCCATAATTTTGACTCAAGTGCTGCCAAAAAACTAAACTTCGTTTAGCCTTTTGAAAAAGGAAAGAATATTTTCGAAAACTTCGAATTTTATGATTCTGATAGATAAGGGATGTCAGTCGAAAAACATCAAAAATTGCAGTTTTTGCATGTTACCCGTCAAATTTTGCCGAAGTATAAAACAATTTATGTTGGGTCCAACCCGCCTTACCCCTCGGCCGAATCCAAGATACGAGCCTCCATATATACATATACGTGTACCTGCTACAATAAATAAACAGCGTATGGGACGAGACTCTACTAAAAGTGAGTCACTTTAAAAAATTACATTTTTGCTTCTCCCAAGCGAATGTTGGCATGCGATTGCGAGCAAAGATATGCAGATAGGCATAACGCGTTAATTAGGTCTCATTTAGACAATTGAGGTAAGTATGTTGTTCAGATGTAAAACTCGATTGTGAAGCTACGGATACCCTACCCTCCCTTACGTTACGTTGCCGACAAACCCATATCATATTTCGAGCCTTAACAAGGTCTTATAGCTGAAGTCGAGAAATGTGAATGACCAGGTAACAAATTTTACAGATAGTATAAGATGAGATGCATTCATTATAACATGGCGTTTTATTTAGAAGTCTGAACACCAGCTAGCGTAGCTGGCTCCGTTTTTCCCACATTTAGGGGTTTTTGTGAACCGAAATTTCGAGATGTGGAAAAAATATTGGGCTTGTTTTACATTGTGGAAAATTTTTTTAATGCAGAATAGCGTTTTAGCAGGGTAAAGTTCCTAAATTTTTCGGTTCTTCACGTCGGATTGATTTAATTTCATTACTTGTTTGACCGCGCCGAGCTGATTGCAGCACTTTTATCGACTGCCTGCTCTAAAACCATAGGTGCCTAAGGTCAAGCTCGGCGAGAAGGCGGGGTGAAATCCAAAAAATCTAAAACATAAAATTTCACATTCACGATTTTTTTGCTGTTTTAACGATCAAAAAGGATAAAATAGCCTATAAAACGTTTTTTGTGGTAATCTCTAATTATAAAAGCATTTCTGGTTCATTTTAAATGCATCACTTTTAATGCTAAAAATGCACAAATTTATCAATTTTGGGTGCTTTTTGAGTAAAAAGTACTTAAAAGTACCAAAGTGGCGCAGAGCGCAGGAGAAATTTTTAACGTGTTGACTGCTTTTGACCTCATGCCAAAAACGTTCCATCAGCTCAAAGTCGTCGGACAGTACCTGTCCCCTTGACCCTTCAGGGGTTATACCTTCTCACCCCCTATGTGCATGTATGTCTAGAATTTTACTATAATTGAAAATCCACATTTCCTACACGGATTTTGATAATTTTTGTAGTGCGAAAATTCGTTTTTAGAGCACCTAATTTGAAAATTTTCTGGCACTTCACGCCGAATTGCTCTAATTTTATTACTTGCACTTGATGTTTAGGCCGTGCCGCACCAATTACAGCAATTTCATTGCAAAAGTGTTTGACATGGTAAAATTTCAAAATTTTCCGGCGCTACGACCCAGATTGATTAAATTTTATTACTTATTGTTGATGTTTAGGCAGCACCACGCCGACTGCAGCAATTTTATCGACAACTTGCTTTAGAACTTCACTACGATTGAGAACACTGGCATAGCCAGTCGAGAAGAGGGGAATAGATGGAATTCCTCACTACACATGGGCGTGAGGGTCTGGGGGGGTCTGGACCCCCCCCCAGAAAACCAGAAGACCCCCCCAGAAATCAAAAGACCCCCCAGAAATCAATTTTTGAAAATTTTTTTCGTTTTTTTCGCAACTTTTTGATGCCAATGGATAGTGCTTGATGAGAAACGTCGAAAAATGGTGTTTTTATCGCCATATCACCATTTTTAAGGCCATTTTTTGACCTTCAAAAAATCTTGGACCCCCCCAGAATTTTTTTGCTGCCCACGTATGTTCCTCACCCTCCCTGGGGAAAATTTAGACATGTTCAAGAACTGAACAATATGGCTGCATGATGCTGTTCTGCAACGTAAAAATCGAAAAAGTTGGCGCTTTGAGCCGATTTTTTCTATTTTTTGGCAGTTTCTGTCGTTTTAATGCAGGAATGTCAAAAAAGTTAGCCTTACGAGCGCATACTCAATCATTTTTTCCGATAAAAACGTGAAAATTTTTTTTAACAAAAAAATTAACTTTTGTAATTCCTTTCTTTAATAGTGCAGGACGATGTGAAAAGCCCAGAAAAATCGTTATTTACCGACCCACACCCGTTTTTATGGGTCTTTAAATGAAACAACACACTCACCCCTCCTGAGGAAAATCCTGGCTATGCCTAAGATTAAGATCTTCATCTTCTGTTTTGATTCATTCAATTTTTGTAAGCTAAGATGCGTTTTAGAGACATAGAATTTCGAAATTGTATGGCGCTCCGCACTGTATTGATAAATAATTGAATTTTTATCCTTAAATGATACTCCATAAATGGCTAAAGTGCACTAGCGAAGGTCTGAAAACACAATTTTAGGAGATAGACATATTACCCACTGATATTCATTGCAGTAGGTACACTCACTTAATTTACAATCACAAAATATTCAAAAACTCGTTTATGGTCTCGCCATTTAATGTAGGAGACTTTCTGGAAAAATAACATCGGTTTTTCAACACAAGCGCTCAATTTCTGAACGTTTTCTAGACATCACAAAAGTGTGAATCAAAATTTGAAATGTGAAAATATTCTCGGGAATGGTTCACATTGTGAACACAATAGTCGGTAAAAAGTAAGGTAGCTGGCCTGTTAAATTTAGAGTAGGGCGTGGGTGAAATCTGGAAATAGAAATGGAAATGGAAAATGTATTATGGGTAAAACCCGGAAATGGAAAATGTATCATGGGTAAAACCCGGAAATGAAAAATGGAAATGGAAAATGGGTAAAACCCAAAAATGGAAAATGGAAAATCTGGTTAAAGCCGAAAAATGGAAAAACGTGTAAAATCCGAAAAATGGGAAATGGAAATTGAAAACGGAAAATGGAAGATTTTACATTTTCGGATTTCTCCACTGAAAATAGTCCTGTTATGAAAGATTTGGCTAAAATCCTGAATATTGTGATGTCTCTAACTGAAATGTTGTATCCGTTGTGAAGATGGAAAATCGCTGGAAAATGTTAAATTTTCAATTTTCCGGATTTTACCCCATTTTTCTACTTGCCGGCGATTTTCCTTCTTGACCAAGACATCAAAACATCCACGATTTTAGCTTAATCTTTCATAAAAGAATCATTTTTAGTGAAAAAATTCGAATATGGAAAATTTTCCATTTTCCATTTTCCATTTTCATTTCCTGGCATTTACCCATTTTTCCATTTTCCGGTTTTTACCCACTTTTCCATTTTCCATATTTCCAGCTTACCCTTTTTCCATTTGCCAATTCCATTTCCGGATTTTACCTTTCCCTTTTAATGAATGAATGAATGAATGAAATAATTTATTACTGAAACGCGACAATTACGAAAGATGTAAAAGAGTAATAAAACGTACGGTCAATAGAATAAAAGCGTACAGCAAAAGGCGATGAGCTGAGTCATGAAAATGACGATTTAAGCCAAGCCCGCCCTATAATAAATTTGGATAAGTCGACATCAATTAATCTAGATTTGAATATATTTAAGTTAGGGAAGAGACTACAAAATCAGGTAGGTGATTCCAAACAGAGATATACTTATAGAAAAAGTCAAATTTTTGTAAATTAGAACGGACAAGAGGAACAACTAGCTTGAAACGATTTGTGCAGCGAGTAGTATTTTGATTAAGCACAAAAAAATCTGTCATGGAAAGACAAGATTTTTGACTAATAATTTGATACATCATACATAAGCAAATATGAAGGCGACGCAATTCTAATCGACACAAGTTAAGTTGGTTAAGGCGTTCGTTGTAAGAAAGAGGGCAATGATATTGATATCCAACTATGTATTTAGTAAATTTACGCTGAAGAGCCTCCAGCCTGTTGATATCACTAATATAAGAGGGGTTCCATAAAGCACAGGAATATTCAAGGATCGGTCTGACGTAAACAATGAAGGCCTTTATGAGATTATTTTTATCATGCGAAAAGAAGGATTTTCTAATTAAGATAGATCTCAAGAAAGCTTTCTTGATAATACTGTTGTAATGTTCCTTAAATTTCAGGTTGTGCGAAATTAGCACTCCTAAATCGCGAACATAGACAGAATCGTTCGTAATAACTTGTGTATTGAGTGTATATGACAATTTAGGATTATTTTTGCCCAAATATAGGACTGTGCATTTAGAATATGATATTGGTAAACAATTTCTGGTGGCCCAAATAGAAATTCTATCTAAATCGGTCTGAAGTGTTTGATAATTGCAGGAAAGATTGAATTGAATATTTTTAGGTCATCCGCAAACATAAAAGTCGAACTTGACAAGTTATCAAAGATATCATTTATAAAAATCAAAAACAACGTAGGTCCAAGAATGTACCCTTGAATAACTCCACTTGTAACAGCGGCATAATCTGAAAAACACTGATTAACGCGAACACACTGAATACGATTAGATAAAAAAGCTTTTAACCAATTAAACAGGTGTTGTTGAATACCGTAACAGTTAATTTAGCAAGAAGTTTAGATATGTCGACTTTGTCAAAGGCTTTAGCAAAGTCTATATAAATAATATCAACGGTTTCTTTACATTCCAGTGATTTAACCCAAGAATGTTTACAATTTTATAGCTGCAATTCGCAAGATTTATGTTTTTGGAAACCATATTGAAAAGGTGATATTAACTCATTAGTATATAGACAAATAAATTGATAGTCGAGTATTAATAATACTTTCCATTATCTTACAAGTTGAGCAACATAAAGAAACAGGACGATAGTTTTCAGTTAATGAGGGTCACCTTTTTAATTATAGGTACAACGTAAGCCTCCCTCCAAATGTCTGGGATATCACCTGATAAAAAAGAAACAGTAAAAATACTGATAAGGGGTTTAAGAAGATAATAAGCTAATTTTCAGGCGCCATCGAAGTCGAGTTTTTCATCTTAGCAATCGCCCGTGAGACATTATTTTCGTCAAAGACGATGTTTGAAATAGAAAAATCGCCCCGCTTCTGAAAAACAAAAGAATCGTTAATATCATCATTGGTAAATACGGAAGAGAAGTAATGATTGAACATATTAGTTTTACAATAAAGATCAGTTACTACATTTTTGTCGGTGGAAGTAATAGGTGGAATGCTTTGAGAATTATTTAAACGATTATTTACAAATCTAAAAAAGGATTTCAGATCGTTATGTTGCAATAAATTACTTTCCTGTAAACAAAAATGATTTTGAATTTCTTTGCGTAACATTTTACAGTGATTACGATACCTTTGTTTGCATATAATTGTACGGTATTTTTTGTATTTTTTCCATAAAAGCCGTTTTTTGGCAAATAATTTTCGTAAAACTTTAGGGTATGAAAATTTGGAAGGCTTTGCTTCGACTTTAGGAACAAAAGTAAAAATTAGAGGCCTTAAGACATTTAAAAATACATTATACATGTCGTTAACATTTAAACAAGTAGAAAAAAAGATCAGGCCAAGAAATAGTAGAAAGAAAGCTACCAATACTAAAGCAGTCTGCTTTTTGAAAATTAATGTGAGATTCTACATAAGTAGTAGGTGGAGTTATCAGAGTTTCAAAAGATATAGAATTGTGGTCACTTGTAGAAAAGGAGGGTAGTACTATAACATTAAAAACATTATTTGCTGCAAAAATAACATCAATAATATTTGTATCATGCGTTTGATCTAAAACTAATTGTGTTAATCCTGTAGACGAGAAACAGTCGTAAAACAATTTGTTAAGAGAATCGGATGTAAAGGTACCTAAGGTCCAATCAATTTTAGGTAAATTGAAATCCCCTAGGATAATTACGGGATAAGAGCAATTATTTACCCATTCTATCAAGTTACAGATTCTTAAAGCATGATTTAAATCGTAGTGAGGAGGTCTGTAAATAAGAAGAAATCTAATTCTATCCTGACCATGGAAAAAATCAATAATTAAAGAGTCAGATATACTCAGACGTTAGGAACTTTAACAAAACGAGCACTAAAATGTGATTTTACAAAGACTATGACCCCGCCGCCTCGTTTATTTACTCGATCAGAGCGAAAAATTTGATAATTGTTTTGAGGACATAAAATGCTATCATGAATTACTTCGTTTAACCATGTTTCACAACAGAAAATTATGTCGAAATTGTCACTATCTAACAAATAATATAACTCCCCTAACTTGTTTACTAAACTTTGTGCATTGAATAAAAAACACCTAGCGCTAATAAATTCGGAGGGCGACTTATCCTATACAGAACCGGAATCAATGCAAGCGAAAGATTGGGGAAAAGGACGGTTTAGGAAAATTGGAACGAGCGTGTGACGACGTAAGTCGGCTTCTTTTTGACACAATCGGCAGCAAAGTATATGAAAAGATCCGTATCACCCGAGTTTTGTCGGTCGTTCAATTCAGCAAACAGCTCGCGCTGCCGCTTGCGCTGCATGTACGAAAGGTCTGGTCGAGCGCGCAATTTGGACCGACCATTAGATGGATTTGACGGGCGAATCACTTTGTTAACTAGTCCGATAAAACGACGTTGAGCACGTGGTGACGTGAGGCAAACCTTCAGGAATTGAGGTTTGCCCTGATGTTTGGGACCATCACGGAAAACTTGCGTAATATCAACAGATGATAAGTCGGGTTCGTTGCTGAATTCATCAACCAAAGACTTTACAGAGTTCAAATCGTCATCTGAATCGGGTAAACCGAATAATACTGCATTTGACTTTTTGGATTCTCGCGCCAAACAGTCCTTGATTAACAAGCCGATGTCGGACGTATGGGATGCATTTGCCTTCAATTCGTAGCGTTTCTTCCAATAAATTTTTTCGAGATTCTAATATGGAAAATTTGGCTAGTAAGGAGGCAATATTTTCAAATACAGGTTTGCAACAGCTGCAAACGAATGGGAATGAGAATGAAGCGTCCACATATTGTTTGCTAATAAAATAAGAGACGAGTGCTGGTGGTAAATTTTAGGCATTCGGCATGAGCCCATTTGTGGTAAATATCGCACTGAATGGCCGAAATATGACTCTCAGTAACTAATAGCGAACAGATTATGCATGGGTAGGCATCATTTTCAACAGGAGAATTTTGAAGCGCTAGATTTGCTGAATGCGATGGAGATTTGGATTGACGATCAATGGGCTTCTTTGACTGACTAGGTTTGCCCATGGTGGATGTAATTTACAAATATATATAATAATATATAATCGCAGCGATTGACCGGTCGATGTACCTTGATAACTAGGGTAAAAACTATGCCTATATAACGAAAAATTTTGAAGTTGAATATTTCAACCGGAGGTAGGGAAGTGGAATTCTCCTCCTGGGTATAATATCGGCGACTTCATGAACTAAGCAATATGCATAGGCATAGCTCAAGATTTTCGCCAGGGGGAATCCAAAAAATTTATCTAAAAAACCCATAAAAATCGGGCAGGGGCCATCAAATACCCTGTTTTTCAGCTTTCTCACATCGTCCTGCACTATTTAGGCAATGAAAAATTGATTTTTAGATTTGTATATGTTTTTAATGGAAAAAAATTATAATAATATGCGCGAAGCGCTAATTTTTTAACTTTTCCAGCAATAAAACGATAGAAACTGCAAAGATGGAAGAAATCAGCGCAAAGCGCCGAACTTTTCGATTTTTCATCGCAGAGGAGCGTCGTGCGACCATATTTCTCAGTTCTTGAAGATGTCGAAATTTTCCGCAGAGGGGAATTATCCTCTTCCTCCGGCTACGCCAGTGGCAATATGTTTGCTTGACACGATGCTGCGACATAAAATCTAAAAAGATCGGCGCTTTGGGGCGATTTCTCCAATCTTTTGGTAGTTTCTATCGTTTTACTGCAGGGAAAGCCACAAAAATTAGCGCTTCGAGCTCATAGTAAGCATTTTTTCCGTCAAAAACGTAAAAATATTCAAAAAACTTTTTCATTGCTTAAATAGTGCAGAACGATGTAAAAAGCCTAAATACATCTTTTTAATGGCTCCCAGCCGTTTTTATGAACTTTTTAGATAACAAAATTCTTTTTGGATCACCAATCTTCCTGGCGCAAATCGGTATTCCTGTGCCTGGTGCACACCCACCTTTTGTGTGTGTACACGTTAAGCACCTACAGTAATTGTATAGGTATTTTAATTTAGCGTACGATAGTACCTGCGACTCCTACTTCTTGATATTCACAAATACGCAGATTTCACTAGTGACTTTTTTAAACTGAATTAAAACGCAATAAATGTTACAAAGATAAAAACAATATAAACTGATCAACAGTAAGCTAAAAAATAAACTGCATGTATGTATATGTCTTACAGTAATATTATTTTTACAGCACGCTAAATAGTTGTGCATGATGAAGGATGTTTCGATTTCTTCACTGTTCGGCGAAATCAATCACCGGTCGTTAAGCAACTACAAAGTCGGGCGCTACAGTAATAAGGGTGTTCTATTGTCGAGCAATTTCATGCACCAAGCCGGGGTTAAAAAAGACAACAGTAATCTTATGTTCACTAGGTCTATTTTTTGCAGGCCTTACAGTAATAAAGTTTTCTATATTATATATGACTTGCAGTAAGACTACAGTAATCTTATGTTCACTATGTCTATTTTTGCAGGCCTTACAGTAATAAAGTTTTTTATATTATATATGACTTACAGTAAGACTACAGTAATCTTATGTTCACTAGGTCTATTTTTGCAGGCCTTACAGTAATAAAGTTTTTTATATTATATATGACTTACATTAATAATATTTTTTATGGCATGAGATTAATGCTGTATTTTGCTGTGAAAAAACGACCGATTTCTTCAGTGTTCAATGAATTCAATTGCCGGCCGTTGAGAAAGGATGAAGTGGGGCGCTACAGTAATAAGGGTGTTCTATTGTCAAACGATTTCATGCACCGAGCCGGGGTTAAAAAGATTACAGCAAGGAGGTGGAAATGAGAACGACAACTTTAAAAAAAGACTACAGCAATCTTATGTTCACTTTTGTACACAGCTCACACAAGTACTATTTTTATTCTCCAGTTTATAACGGTAATAAAACAAAGAAAGGCGTATAAATTTATAAACAATAATGCACACAGTATACGATAAAGCTAGAGATTTATTTTGCATGCACACATATCCACACTTGCTTTGTTAGCACACGAATAGTGATTTTTATCATATTTTGACATCAATTTTAAAGTCTACTGCAACGTATACAGCTCCTCAAGACACAAATAAAAAAACACCATTAATTTTGCACAAACTTTTTTACTATTGACATTTCATGCCTGTAGGAAATCAGATGGGATTTTCAATGCGTAACAAATGAAATGACCAGATCATTTGCACACTTAGCGCCGAGGTCAGATTGTTACTTTTAAAGTGTATTTTTCTTTAAACCCTTAATTACATCAGTTTTTGTCATTTTTTGCAAGTACTCTGAGAAGAAACTCAGATACACACAAATTTGGCGCGAAGCGCCGAAAATTTGGAGGATTTTGTGGTAAAAGCGTCTTTAGAGAGGAAAAATTGCATAAGAAACTCGAATTTTTACTGATTTTTCCATCCTTTTTTGCCCTTACTCCTCCACAAAAATATTGTTGAAATGTGAACTTGCTAATTTTGTGGATAGGCGCGTCTGATTTCTGCCAGAATGGAACAGAAAGGATTATCCAGGTGAAGCCGTCACCACCATTCTTCAGCCAAATGACCTGGCAAAAGATCTCTTGTGGTTCCTCTGTACTGCCGAAGTATTTTTGTCTTGACGCTTCCCCAAATCGTCTCGATTCTCTGGGTATTTACACCTGAAATACATTTTAAGATAACGCGTTAGAAATCCTAAAAATGTTACAGATGATGAGGTATCATCAATTCTGCGGATTTAGTTTCTGTCATAAGCCTTATGGCTCTTAACATTAGGTTTGGGATGGTATAATTTGGCTGAATAGGTTTCAAGTTATGGCCAAAAGTGTTCTAGGAACGCAACTTTTTACTCAAAAGTTGGGAGATTGGGTAAAACTTTTTAGCCTTTGGAAAATGATTATGACCATATGTGGGCGTGGGGGTTAAGGGATATGCACCCTAGAAGGCCGAATACCCCCAGAAATCGAAATACCCGTAGAATTTGATTTTTGAAATTTTTTGTTTTTTTTCAGCGATTTTTTGACGCTAACGGACAGTGCTCGATGAGGAACGTCAAAAGATGTTGTTTTTTTCGCCATTCCATCATTTTTAAGACCAATGTTTTACTTTTGAAAAATCTTGCTCCCCATCCTTCCCAGAATTCCGGCGCTGCCTACGTACAATGGCGACCGAGGTTGAATTAGGGATCACTCGTTACATATATTGTTTCTTACAATACCCGAACAGCGTGGGATTTCTGGGGCTGGAACCTAAAATTTTTTCGAAAGTGCCTGTTTTGGGCTTAAAAAATGGATATGCGTTAAAAACACGATTTAAAAGCCTTGCTTAACGATTCTCTTTCTTTCTAAAGATACTCTTAGAAACACGGAAAAATTCAGAAAAAAATTTCGAAAAAAATTTTATTAAATTAACCCAAATACAGCAAGAAGTGATCATTTGGTGCGATTTGGCGCGAAGCATTGAAAATCTGACTTTTTTAAGCCATTAATCCATAAAATTGCTTACAGCCTGTCAATTCCTATGGTTTTTCTGAAAAGTTGCGAATTCTGGGGTGTGAAAATTTTTCCGGGGGGGGGTGAGGGTAAAACCCCTGATCATGTATCATGTCTGGTTGTTATCAGTACGGCGCAAAATGCGGAACACTTTTATATTTTTACTGTTTTCAGATAGAATTTACTGCTCTTTTTTCCACGCTAAGCTCAAAAATTCTGTTGCAGCACCTTCGTTTTCTCAAAATTGCCTAACAGTACCTGAATTTCCTAAATCCTAGGTAGGAGTTGCCCATGTTTTTCATTTATCTAGGAGTGTAAAGTTGTAAACAAATAGAAAGACTAGTTGTTATACCTGTAAAAGGGTCTACAAACCATAGAGAATGATTGACAGTTTTGTGAATGTAACCCATATTTCCTAAGTTATTGTACGCGCCCCACTCATCGCTTCTGATTCTTGTCCCAGGTGCAACATTTTGCTGAATGATTGGGAGGAGCGTTGCAGCGTCCCTCATGGGAACTATGAAGAACCTTGCATCAAGAAGGCTGTCTGCTGTTCGCCGTTGCACCAGCCCAAATACCCACGGCCCATTCACCACACCGCCATAATTTCTACGAGCCGGAGGAACCTGATTTCCTAATAATGGATGGCCGCGCTGATTTGCTGCTGCTTTACGATGGCCTCGAAAGTAGCTCTCGTCGATCTCAACTGTTTCATTTGGACCTCCCATTTGAGGCGCGTTTTCCAAACTGTCAAGCAGCAGCTCACGCAAGTAACCTCGCCAGTCAACGAGCTGGTGATCATTTATATTGCAGATCAAGCCACTGAGGACATTATGCGTGGTCTTTAGGCTCATTTCTTTAGCCCAACACCACGTAATGTATAAAATAACCTCTGTGGTGACTTTGGCATTTGGATGTTGAACGGCGTCGATTCGGGCAAACCATGTTTGATGACTTTGGCCGCCAAAAGTAATATTTCCGTTATTCAGGGATTTGTAACGTTTGCAGCGGGTACATCGTACGTAATGTGGGCGTCCTGGAATGCCTTATGTTTAGTACGCTCAAGCTGTGATAAAATAATATAGTACTTTCAATACTTTTATATTTCTTATGGGCCTTATTAGTATTTCTAAGATTTTTTATGCTGTTTTTATAGCATTTTGCATGATATAATTTTTCCTTCCTAAACACAAGTTAGTCCTGGCAGCGTCATGTTCTTGGTAACCTTAATCATTCTCATAGCCGATGACATTACAATTTTCAATAAATAGTTAAAAAATATAAAGATAGAAATTTTTGATGTTCAATATATTTTTAACACATTTTTTGTTTTAAACCAAGTACAACGTTACAACAAATGTAAAATAGAAAATATTTTAATTTTCCATTCGTATGGTAGATATCCAGCTCCAGATTTACGGTTTTATTTCAGAGGGACTTGCCAAAATTAGGAAAAAGTATAATAATGCATTCAGGAGCAATTTTATGCGATAAAATAATACATTTTTATATTGTGCGATGGGTTCCATGTAACTTCTAAAAATTCGGCTTTCAATACACTTTGAAGATTTGGACTTTTAATCCATTGGCTCCTAGTCCAAAAAACGGAACTGGTTCTTTTAAACTCAGGTGGGCTATGCGCTTAGACTAAATTTAAAAATTTGACATTTTTAGATTTATGTTTCTGCATGCAATGATATCTTATGCTGCATGCAATGATATCTAAGTACAACAAATATTGTTGACAGAATCATTATGTACATACATGGGCAGCAAGAAAATTCTGGGGGGTGCAAGATTTTTTGAAGGTCAAAAAAATGACCTTAAAAATGGTGGTATGGCGATGAAAACACCATTTTTCGACGTTTCTCATCAAGCACTATCCATTGGCATCAGAAAATTGCGAAAAAACGAAAAACAAATTTCAAAAATTGAATTAGGGGGGGTATTTTGATTTGGGGGGGGGGGGTATTTTGGTTTCTGGGGGTGCATACCCCCCAAACCCCCACGCCCAGGTGTGATTATGTACCAATGTTACCTCTAATTGTTGTTTTATACAATTCTCCATTACAGTCTCTGGTCAGGGAGCAACGGGGCTATTGCCCAGAAAGCCAACAGCGGGAACAGAAGGCATCAATCCGTTTTGCATGCAAAATTCCATTACTGATTCTTTTGATCGACAAATATCGACAATTTGGACGATATTTGGATCTCTTTGAATGTATGCCATTTTAACTAAATGTTGAAAATGAATTGACTTAATAAACTTAGTGTACGTACTCGTGTATGTCTCCGTAAGCACAAGTACCTACTTAAAATATGTAATGTTTTTATGTGCAAGTGACAGTATAGTCTGCTTCGTTTATCCGAAAACTTTTACTAAATTTAATCTTCATGAATCTGGCTACAAAGGTGGCATGAAAATCTAACAGTTCTACAGCTTTACAATGCAAAATGTCATGCTGTGGCTCGAAATACTGTGCAATGCTGATCATTTTGTATTATTCTAAAAGAATTGTAGTCGTTTTGAAGTTTTTTAAAAAACTTTCTACCAAAATGAAATAGACATAAGCGCGTGACAATTTTTGAATTTGAGGTTCAATTATTGTACAGTATTTGTGTTGTAGTTAAGCACGTTAGAAGGTAGATTTCATTTTGTCGTTCTTTTTGGGTCAATAAAAGGGCGTTTTGTAGGTGGAATACCTTTTTTTCTTGAAATGTACAATGGGGCCAAATCACTAAAAAAGGGAATGCTTACGTATGTGGAGAGCATTTGTGAGCAGCACTGAAATTGATTGGGGAGTGGTGCAAGATTTTTCAAAAGTCAAAAAATGGTCCTAAAAATGGTAGTATGGCGAAAAAACACACTAAAAAATTCAAAAATGAAATTATGTGGTGTAATTAGATTCCTGGGTGTATTCGGCCTTCTGGGGGGGGTGCATATCCCCAAGTTTATAACCTCGTTTGGACCCAAAAACCCTCTGAATTGAATTTGTAACTTTTTTGGTGATGTATTCCCACCAGAACCCCAGGATTTGGTCATGCTAATACGTAGCACTCATCCTCAGTAAGTAGAATAGTCTGCATCAACCAAATACTTTTGCTGTGGAAAATTTTGTACTATATGCTCAGTTAATTTCAGAAGGAATAAAGACGTGCAGGTACTTCTGAAAATTCTAACATCTAAGACTTCATAGCATTGTACATGTGTGTATGCAACGGCGTATTTAGAGGGGGCGACGGTGGCCGACGGGCACGCGCAACGATTTTTTAAAATTTTCCGGAACAGTATTGCTTTATGACATACCTACTGACTTTCTTAGCGCCCGGAAAACCTTACTTTTACATCGAAAAGTAGTTTTTGTACGAATCTATGCTTTGGTTGTTCTAATAATGTATCGAGTAAAAACAGCATTTTGAACAGCTATCTATAGTCTGTTTCACGTAAGCTTGCGCCATTCATTTAAGAATTTTTAGATGTTGTAAACCAGTTCTCGACAAGACGTCCCCCCATAGGTGAGCAGCACCAAAATTCTGGGGTGAAACAATTTGCAAAGGTAAAAAAATAGTATTAAAAGTGGTTGTATGGCGAAAAAACACCATTTTTCGATGTTTCTCATCGAGCACTATCCAATGGGGGTATTTCAACTTCTGGGGGAGGGCGTGCATACCCCCAAACCCTCCCCCACGCCCATGTGTGGTCTTCACCCCACCCACACAATAAAACTTCCCATCCCACGACAAAACGTCTTTAATGAAACATCCCCATGACTCAACGTCCCCATATTAATATAATCAGTGCGATTAACGAATAAAAATCGTAATAAATCAAAATGAAAGAAACACGATGTAATTGAAACAGCATTTGTCGAATTTCAGGCATTTGGGCTTATTTTGTCAGTAAAGTACATATATGTATATGTACATAGTACAGAACCAGCTGCATGCAACAAATCCAAAGCAAGAAAGAAGCGAAATATGTAGGTACATAATACTGAAATCGAGGCACTGATTGCATGAATAAGATGCACATGAACGATGAAATGTCGTGAAATTCCATTGTGCGTAAGTTGACGAGGCATGATAAACACGCGACGCGATGCTTTTATTCCCATTAGCATACTCGCCCGGTCCGCCTCCCTAAACACGGCTACTACATATGTACCTAATACATACTCAAACAAATGTATGCGTACATACACTACATACATTCCCTGGTACGTCCGCCGACGACGCTGCCACTATTACACATGTACGTACTAGATACCTGAGGTTTTTGAAAGTTTAAAGCGACTACAAAAGTGTTTTAAACTAATACAACAAATATGATATTCTACAGTATGTTGAGTCATGTAGAGATGTATGTATGCTCGTGTTGATCCGCATTACTGCATCAAAAGTTTAAACCGCTTTTGTAGTCTGTTTCTTGTTGGAAAAATGCAGAAGAAAACCGCAAAGTTAAATGAAACAGACTATACATAGGTACATATTTCTAATTTTATCCTTCATATGTATGTGCATTGAGAGCAGCAATAGCAAAGAAAGTTGGTTGATACCTGTACTCACTCGTACTATGCAGCAGGTTCCTACTATACTTTTGTTCCATATCTAACACGTTCACAAAGTTATGTACATATGTACGTACATTATACATATACATACATGCATAGGTAGGTACATGAAATAGGTTCTACAAATATTTGCATGCCTTTTGTCAGCTCGCTTAGTTTCATCAAGATGAGCCTCCAAGTCGTGACCCATAGTTGTCGTTCTCATTTCCACCTCCTTGCTGTAATCTTTTCAACCCCGGCTCGGTGCATGAAATCGCTCGACAATAGAACACCCTTATTACTGTAGCGCCCCACTTCATCCTTTCTCAACGGCCGGCAATTGAATTCATCGAACACTGAAGAAATTGGTCGTTTTTTCACAGCAAAATACAGAATTAATCTCATGCCATACAAAATATTATTAATGTAAGTCATATATAATATAAAAGCTTTATTACTGTAAGGCCTGCAAAAATAGACATAGTGAACATAAGATTACTGTAGTCTTACTGTAGGTCATATATAATATACAAAACTTTATTACTGTAAGGCCTGCAAAAATAGATCTAGTGAACATAAGATTACTGTAGTCTTACTGTAAGTCATATATAATATAAAAAACTTTATTACTGTAAGGCCTGCAAAAAATAGACCTAGTGAACATAAGATTACTGTTGTCTTTTTTAACCCCAGCTTGGCGCATGAAATTGCTCGACAATAGAACACCCTTATTACTGTAGCGCCCGACTTAGTAGTTGCTTAACGGCCAGTGATTGATTTCGCCGAACAGTGAAGAAATCGAAACATCCTTCATCATGCACAACTATTTAGCGTACTGTAAAAAATATTATTACTGTAAGACATATACATACATGCAGTTTATTTTTTAGCTTACTGTTGATCGCTTTATATTGTTTTTATCTTTGTAACATTTAATGCGTTTTAATTCAGTTTAAAAATGTCACTAATGGAATCTGCGTATTTGTAAATATCAAGAAATGAGAGACGCAGGTACTATCGTACGCTAAATTAAAATACCTATACAATTACTGTAGGTGCTAAAGGTGTACACACACAAAAGGTGGGTGTGCAGTGATGCACCAGGCACAGGAATACCTCTTAGTCGTGAGTATAAGTGTTTAAATGCTCGATTATGATTAAAAACCACTAAATTAAAGAACAGGCATGAGTTGCCTAAGCAATTATTCAGGAAAAATAACAAGAGTGAACAATTTCAAATTTATTCAGTAGAATAAACGGCAACATTAAGAATCATTTTCTTCTTGTTCATTTTCATCGCTAGAAATATCTAGGGCCTTTCCTTCGAGTTTGTTGATATTGCTTTTCACAAATACCAGCTTTTTGACAGTGTCGGGTGCCAGCTGATTACGCAGCTTTGAGTTAACAAATCCGAAAAATTTTTTTGAAAAAATTTCGAAATTCTGAAAATTTTGAAAAACTGGAAAAATTTCAATTTTTTAATGCTATTTTTGGCCGTTTTTTGGCCTTTTTGGCAATTGGTCCCCCCTCAAAAATAAGTTGGTCCCCCAAAATTGGAGGGTCAGCTACGTGCCTGGATCATCATTACATTACGATTATAATTACGTCTCTCTTACAAAAAAAAGTTCAACCAAAATGAAAATAAACTCTTTCATGCCTTTAATTCCCTAAATAATTAGTCTACTCTATGCTAGAGTAAAGAGTACTATTTGCACATGTTTAAAAATGAAAAAATATGAATCTTGCGACATATTTTAACATCGACTTAAAAAAACCAAAAAAACCAAAAAAAAACCAAAAACCAGGCGGAAAATATTCGTAATTACTGATTTTTCAATTTCTTACAAAACAGCCGTTTTTCGGGTTTCTAATCATTGCGAGCATCACTAGAAACCCTCAACTGGCCGCGGAAACCAAGTTTTGATATGCAAATTAGCCTGATTTGCATAGTATGCAAATTAGGCTGATTTGCATATTGCAAACTTGGTTCAGGGCATGTCTTGGATTCATAGTGCTGCTCCTGATGATTAGAAGCCTAAAAAGCGCTGTTTGAGGCTTCAGATTGGTGTCAGGGGATGATCTAAGCCTAAGCCAAAGATGGGGCAAAAATTGCTTCGCTCGCTTCGCTCGCTCCGCAATTTTTGCCCCATCTGACTCAGGCTTACATCATCCCCTGGCACCAATTTGAAGGCACATAACTAAGCCTAAGCCTAAGCCAGTGCTAAGCTCAACTTAATGATTAAGAAATCATGTTGTTTACACCACTCACTATTCTAATCCTCCAGTTCTTCGGGCCTTTGTCACAATTATCAATTAGCGTAGTGCGATTGGAGCATCAAGTTGAGTGAAATCAGTAGTAGTATAGATTTTCGGGCGCGGATAAAAAAACCGGAATGTTCTAGCTGCTAATCTGTTGAAAATATGATATAGTTAAGGGGCAGCAGAATTTGTGGTATTGGCCGAAATTGACGAATCCAAGGACTTTCTATATGGGTATACTCGAATTCTCAAAGAATGCTTGCTGGCAAAAGCACACTCAAACTCGTGCTGGCCGTCGGTGCCTTCCGCTTCTTCACTTGTACATGTGCCCACCACATAGCGATTCCTTACATATTCACCCGTCAGTTCGTACATTGTATAAACTTTAACAATGCGCGCGGGAGCATTGCATCTTCCTTTTATAGGTCATTTTTCCTGTCATGCTAGAAAATTTAGCGCGAATCAATTTGATTCGCTGTTGATGGATTTCGCAGAGGTCTAAAAAAGATAAGTTTTGCGCTTTTTCCTACCAATCGCACATCAGTCTCTTAAATGTTGTCCAATCCCATCGTCGCCTGTGGTGAATATAGAAAGTAGTTCGATTTCTGTGATACAGTAATATTTGTGATTAGATAATTTTCATAAAGGAAGGTACTTGATCAAATGCGTTAAGGCTTTACTAAAATCAGTAACAAGACCAAACTTGTGTTCAACAAATTTTTACTAATACCATATTCTATCGTTTCTATAAGTACATTCCTCCCTAATGTTTATGTCCCTCCTACATCCGTACCAATCATTTCGGATCATGTAATCGTCTGTTTCATTGAACTTTGAATGTCCCTTATTTATCCGGACAAAACTATTGGGGTTGAAAATTACCTCCCTCATAATTTTATGTAAATGTCCTTTAAACTAATGCGGTAAACGTGATATTCTACAGTATAATGAGTTACAAGGAGTCAAACACATCCGCCTAATGGTGTTATCAATTACCTACTTCATGTTTATATGTAAATGTCCTTTAAACCTATGCTATTTACTTTATATTCTACAGTATAATGAGTTCCAAGCAGTAAAACACATCCGCATGTCTGTTTTTTATTCCATCTAGTCTGTTTCATTGTGCTTTGAACGTCACACATTTACCCGCACACACCTAATGGGGGTATAAATTACATGGTGTTATCAATTACCTACTTCATGATTTTATGTAAATGTCCTTTAAACTTATTCTATTTACTTTATATTCTACAGTATAATGAAACACATCTGCAGGTCTGTTTTTATTCCATATAGTCTGTTTCATTGTACTTTGAACGTCCCACATTTACCCGCACCCACCTCATGGGGGTAAAAATTACCTACTTCCTGGTCCTTTACACTAATGTAGTAAACATGATATGTTACAGTATAATGAGTTATGAGGAGTCAAACACATCCGCATGTCTCTTTATTATTCCAAATAAACTTATCACATGACTAATTGGTTCAGGATCGCTTCACTCTTTCTCTAATTCTGCTTCGCCTTTCCTCTGTCATATTTCCATCAGCTTTGCAGCTTGAACGTTCCGGTTTTCTTTCCGCGGCTGCCACTTGGCTGGTCTTCGTTTGTTCTAACACCTCTATGCTTCTCCAATCGCGGTTCGCTGGTTCCGAAACTCATTTTTCTCGAATGATACCCAACCAGGCCGATTTTCAAACCATAAAAAACCATAAAAAACCAAAAAAAACCAAAAAAACCAAAAAACCAAAAAACCATGCCCGGCCAACCCTGAAAAAACCCAAAAAACCCAAAACCCAACGATTTCTTGCACACAGAAAACCCACAAAAAACCCAAAAAACCCAAGTTCAAAAAACCCAGCCTTGCCAACCCTGGTCTCACGAAACTTTGTGCATGGATCACAGTTTTTCACTTAATGTGAGTGATTTGCAAAAGCGGTTTAAACTGAAGTACCAATTACGATTTTGTACATAGAAATGAATGAGCAAATGAAGTTTTACTATGCAAAATTCTGTTACAGTAAGCTGCCTAGAAACCACTTTTGTAACTGCTGGCCAGGGCGCTGAAAATTTATTTCCATGCACAAGTTTTTGTGAAAGGGACTATAGTATTATTGGAGTTTTTGAAGAATATGGTGTGAACCGATTTTGCGCCATTCCGGTATAACTGCCATACAATTGCGCAAAAACGATACTTTGTGTCACTAAAAGACGCGGAAAAAAATAATAAACCAAATCCATAGAAAACTCACAGAGTTACGGTACTTTAAACATCATACTTCGACATTCACCATTTTGAGCCACTTCGAGGAATTTTAGCAGTTTCTCAAAAGTTTCCAATTTTTGCTAAACAATATTTTCCTGCCATTTTCAAGGTCGCAGACCATTTTCAAGGTCGCAGATTACAAAAAATTAAGTTATACTGCGCGGAAACCAAGATTAAAGAAAACTTTTTTGTAATTTTTTGCCCAAAGTTTCAAGAAATTTTTTTATTTCATCATTTTTATTATTGTTTACATCCAGTGAAAGATTTCTACTTAAATATGATTCAAACAGCATTTTTGGATTATCTTAAAGTTCCAACCATTTGAAGCAGTGGAATGTAGAATAACATGTACCCAACTTAGGTCGACCTAAGCATCTATACATCGACTTAAGCATCTATACGTTGACCTAAGCATCTATACCTCGACCTAAGCGGGAGCGACCTCGACCTAAGCAGCCGAAAACACCTCAGATAAACTAAGCCTAAGCCTAAGCGTCATTTAAGCAGAAACTTGAATTTTCACATATCTAGACAGAAAGAACTTGCAAAAAATTGTTTTTTTTTTCAAATTAAAAAATTTTCAAACAAAATTCTTTTTCCGTGCAATAAAAGTTATTTTTTCGTAATCAGCGACCTTGAAACTGTCAGATACATTTGTTTTCAGCCCAAATTCGGAACACTTTTGGTAAACTGTAAAATACCTACCTCACTTTATTGTAGCTATATCCTGAGTAACTCCAGCTTCACCAATATTGGTCCGTTTTTTATAAAATTTTTTTCCGCACTTTCTTTTTGCATAACCTCATTTCAATCAATATCGCTCCTTTCCATGTACATCTGCAAGTTTTCCGTTCACACCATAAAGTAAAGTTTAGCCGTATTATTGTGATACGCATCAGTGTTGCCAACATGGAGGGAGGGATAGGGAGGCATGTGCTCCCTCCTAAATGAAATATTAGAACGAAGTTTTTTAACTCCCTCATTGGCGTAGCCAGCAGGGTTGGCAAGGCTGGGTTTTTTGAACTTGGGTTTTTTTGGTTTTTTGTGGGTTTTTTTGGGTGCAAGAAATCGTTGGGTTTTGGGTTTTTTGGGTTTTTTATCCACAGGTTAAGAATTAATTTGTAATGGAATTAAATACTGTGTATTGTCAATGTTTATTGTATCATGGTTGTTTCTTTTACAATTGCTTGCGATGCACGAGGTTAAGTGTCACTGGCGTAGCCAGTGGGGGAAGAGGGCGGATTCCCCCCCCTGGGGAAAATTTTAACATTTTCAAAAAGTGAGCAATATGGTTGCGTGATGCTGTTTTGCGATGAAAAATCGAAAAATTCGGTGCTTCGCGCCGGTTTATCCTATTATTTGGCAGTTTCTACCGTTTTACTGGTGGAAAATCAATAAATTAGCGCTTCAGCCGCATAAGGAGCATTTCTTCCGTCAAAAACATGAAAAAATTTTGAAGAAAATTTAATTTTTATTGGCTTAAATCGTTCAGGATGATGTGAAAAGCCCAAAAAACACGTTATTTAACGGCCCCGCGCGTTTTTACGCGTTTTTTTAGACGAAAAAATTTTTTTTGGAATTCCCCCCCCCCTGGCGAAAATCCTGGCTACGCCTATGTTAAGTGTCCATCCATTCTCATCCTCTCCTCATTCCTGTTGCTGTTTTCTCCTATAGTATATACTTTTCAAATGAGAAAAGCCGCCCAATAAAGGCTATGTGGCAATGTGGCATGGATTTTTCTACTAATATGGCAAATTTTTTTGTTTTTCTTTCTTGAAGCAGAGCAGAATTTATGAAGAAATTTCAATATATATGCATTTAAAAATTGCTCTGCCCAATTTTTCATTCTGTTCACCCAGCATGGATTGTGCTTGTGAATGACCAATTTTGTTGTTGAATTTTGTGTATTAGCTGAATAAAGTTGTTGTTTACTTGTTTTGTTTTGTGTCTTGAAGCTGTTGAAGTATTCTCAGCTACTATCTATAGCTCGAGCTAGAATTTTTATAAAAAAAAACCCGTAAAAAACCCAAAAAAACCCACAAAAAAACCAAAAAACCC
The DNA here is from genome assembly GCA_036768485.1 of Mermis nigrescens. Classification (NCBI taxonomy): domain Eukaryota; kingdom Metazoa; phylum Nematoda; class Enoplea; order Mermithida; family Mermithidae; genus Mermis; species Mermis nigrescens. Next base: position 483,044 of record JAVLUZ010000691.1, read on the forward strand.
AAAAAATCCGAAAAACTCAAAATTCGAAATTTTCAAATCTGGGTTTTTTACATCCCTGGTAGCCAGGGCAGGGATGGAAAAGACCCGGATTTGAAAATTTTTGAATTTTGGGTGTTTGGGTTTTTTTGGGTCTTATCAGGGTTTTATTGGGTTTTTTTTATGGAAATGACAACTAGAGCTTACTGCAGTAGTTGGGAATACTTCCAATCCAACAGCTGCAAGACACAAAACAAACAAAGAGCAACAACTTTATTCAGCTAATACCTACCCATTGAAATCCGGGTATGGGTAAAATCCGGAACCAGGACCAGGACAATGGGTAAAATCCGGACAATCAATCAGGACCAGGACCAGGACTGGACTCAGGACAAATGGGTAAAATCCGGACAATCAATCAGGACCAGGACCAGGACCGGACTCAGGACAAATGGGTAAAATCCGGACAAACAATCAGGACAATGAAAAGATCAGGACAATGTATTAGTTATGTAGGGTCGAACTGGCCAGGACCAGACAAATTTGGTAAAATCCGGACAATCAATCAGGACAATGAAAAGATCATGACAATGTATAAGATATGTAGGGTCGGACTAGCCAGCAGGCACGTAGCTGTGGGGGGACTGGGGGGTCCGGACCCCCAAAATTTAGAAAAAACCGGAAAAATAGGATTTTTTACACGTTATTTTGTGTGTCCCAGTGGCACTTGTGAACCTAAGTGGCGCTTATGGACATTGGTGGCGGTTGTGAACCCCAGTGGCGCTTGTGAACCTCGGTGGCGCTTGTGAAGCTTGGTGGCGCTCATGGACCTTGATGGTGGTTGTGAACCTCAGTGGCGCTTGTGAACCCCCATCAGGCCCCCATTTGGGCACCTTCGCCTAGTTCTTGAACTACCCCACTTCAATTGTCCTGATTAGTTGTCGGATTTTACCCATTTTGTCCGGTCCTGGCTAGTAGGCACGTAGCCGGCCCTCCCTATTTCGGGGGGACCAACACCAATTTTGGGGGTCCAAGCCAGAAATAGCACAAAATAACGTGTAAAAAGTCCTATTTTTCGGGTTTTTTCTGAATTTGGGGGAGGGGGTCCGGGCCCCCCCAGTCCCCCACAGCTACGTGCCTGCTGGCTAGTCCGACCCTACATATCTAATACATTGTCCTGATCTTTTCATTGTCCTGATTGATTGTCCGGATTTTACCCAATTTGTCTGGTCCTATTGTCCTGATTGTTTGTCCGGATTTTATCCCTTTGTCCTGAGTCCGGTCCTGGTCCTGGTCCTGATTGATTGTCCGGATTTTACCCATTTGTCCTGAGTCCGGTCCTGGTCCTGGTCCTGATTGATTGTTCGGATTTTACCCATTTTGTCCTGGTCCTGGTCCTGGTCCTGGTTCCGGATTTTACCTTTACCCTTGAAATCCAACAACTAAATCGATCGTTCATATGCGACTGCCACATATATGTATGTATCTTTCTCTTCAATGCTCGGACATAACCAGATTTTATTCAAAAAATGCACTGGCTCTCAAAAAAATATTAGGAAATAGGAAAATTGGTCGAACTCAGAAAAGTGTGGGCTATTGAGGTGGCTGAATAAAAGCGCCCTGTTTTGCAGCATGGCATGGCAATTGTAAGCTATGGCTGATATTTTTGAGCATGGGCATTGTGTTGACCAGACTGAGGTTGATTAGCCTTTACTAGTCAAAGGAACAGCATACAACAAACAAAAAGGGATTGGAAATACAATTTGAATCACCTACAGTATTTATTTCAGTCTATTTGAAAAATTGGTAAAATGTGGATAAAAAACCAGAAAAATGAAACCCAATGATTTTTTGCACCAAAACAACCGACAAAAAAAACCCAGATTCAAAAAACCCAGCCTTGCCAACCCTGAGCCAGGGAGGGGGATTTCCCCTTGGGGAAAATTTTTGACATGTTCAAGAACTGAGCAGTATAGTTGCATGATGCTGTTCTGCTACGTAAAATCGAAAAATTCGGCGCTTTGCGCAGATTTATTCTATATTTTGACAGTTTCTATCGTTTTATTGCAGGAAAAGTCAAAAAAATTAGCGCTTCGCGCGTGTTACAAGCATTTATCCGACAAAAACAAAAAATTTCAAAGAAAAAATTATTTCTTTATTGCTTAAGCAGTGCAAGGACGATGTGAAAAACGCAAAAAAACAGGTTATTTAACGGCTCCCGCTTGTTTGTATGGGTTTTATAAATAGAAGAAAAAATTTTTTGGATTCCCTCCTGGCGAAAATCCTGGCTACGCCTATGCTCCCCCTTTGCTTTTTTAGCCCGAAATCGCAAAACATTTTCGCCGCTTCTCGCCGAATTTCACAATTATAAGTGGAGTCTATTTAGTCTCAAGTGTGCAGTTTAAGCACTCCATTTTTAGTCTTTATACAACCTGAAGCGTATTTCGCATCCATTTCTTCTGTCTAGTACAGGTTTTATTCAGAAAATGAGATTTGTTCAAGAAGTTGTCCATCGGATTCTCGCCATATTTAAGGCATTTGGGTAGTAAAATTTACAACGTGTACAGCTCTAGTGGTCGTGAAACGTCTTTTCTATTCATCCTTTGGTCCCCCTTATGTTCTTAAAAACTTTTGATCGCTCTCTTTCGAAAACAAAATACCAAATACGCGCCTGGTTGCCAACCACGGGGTTTTTCCTTAAAACTTGGGATTTTTTAGCTTTGGGATTCTGAGCTCCTGTGACGATTTTTTCGCTTTCAAAAACATTTGTACTCGCTCTGCTAATAATTTTAAGCTTATTGTTCCTGTGGCTCGTTCCTATATTCTCAAGTATATATGATTTCAGTCATAGATATGTAAATCTGTGGAATTCGCTTCCAAATGATAGTAAATTCACCTAGCCTGGAAATTTTAAAACGCAAACTCAATACTTTCGATCTGTCTATTATTTTAAACGGGCGTGCGTAAGTTGTCACTCCTGTGACTGCGTGTCCCTATTGCTGACGTTATAGTCGTATATATGTTGTCATGTGTGTCATTTAAAAACTCGTCGTCTTTTTTATCGAAAGTTGCATCCTTTTTTGTATTTGTGTGTTTTTCCCGGACGTTGCAATAAATGCTTTGCTTGGTCGCTTAAGCTTTTTGAAAAGTCTGTGGGTTTTTTCGACGACTTGCTCTATACCTGGTACAGGGTGTGGGGTTTTGGTCAGGAATTTTTGGGGTTTTTTTGAATTTTGAGTTGGCAACACTGCTACGCACGTATATACGCCACGCAGCTAGGTATGGTGCGGCGCAGCTGAGTCAAGTCGATTCGATGGACGTTTTAATCATACATAAAATGGCTCAAACTTTTGTGTAAGTTGTCATTGGCCAGTTCATTAGCAGGGAAGGAGGGTAAATTGAGGGTTGACTGGCTTTGAGTTTTGGTTTTTTTTTAATTTTTATGGTTTGAAAATCGGCATGACTCTTTGGTTTTTTAAATTTTTTGTCAAAAAATGAAAGCAGATTGATATTTTTTGTTATTTGTGAATTATCTATATACATAGCGAAGTTTGTAACTCGTTGGGGCTCAATAAATCGATGTTTTGAAGCTGTAAGGATTCGAGAAATTTGTTTTTTTCAGTTTTTAATTCGTGTGATTCTGTTGCAAATGCTCTAGATGTACCTAACATAAATTGGAAAGCAATAATATTTGATGCTCTGATTTTATCGCATTACCAGTCGGTGGTAGCTCACTTAATTTCTCGTTTAAGTACGAAACAAATTTCGCAAAATTAATTATAGATCAAACTAAGATCGATAATATAAAAAATTTCGCGAACAATTTATCCTGCCCAGCTTTTAATTTATAAGCGTGGTGCTTATAGCTTGCTCTATTTGCATCATCTGCGGCACAGATGAAAAGCTAGACCAAAAATTCTGCGAAAAAATTTGAAGAATATGTCATCAATTACTACTTCAGAAAATGTTGGATCAAATTGGAAATAATAGAAAACATGCCTTCTTGTTATGCCAGCTCACAAGCCTTCTGATCGCTCTTAATATAGTCACACAAAAACCGAAATTTGGTTATTTAACGACAGATAAAATTTTGGTAATATTGTCTTAATGTGAATCTAGACGTTTTTTGATTTTTAATTTTAATTTTTTTATTTTTTTCTGATTTTAATTCTAATTTTCTAATTTTTTTCAATTTTTTAATTTTTAATTTCTTCAATTTTTCTGATAATTTTTTGATTTTCTAACTTTTTTGGTTTGATTTTCTGTTTTTCTCGTGGTGTTCTTATTAGTAATGTCCATTGCTTTACTTAAAAAATTTGTCGATTTTCAGAATTTTCACTCGAAGTTGCCCAATCAACTGGTTCCTAATACCTTTCTAAGCATAACAATGCGTTTTAGCGCTTCGCTTTATTAATTGAACATTCGGTTCGGACGAATATTGAACCATTAAGAACCATAGAAAACCATTAAAAAAACTATAAAAAACCAAAATTAGTGAAATTTTCAAGCTTTTGTTTTTTTCCAACCCTGGATAAATCAGGCACTTTTGCAGTTTGGAGGTACGGAAAAAATTTTTTAATTTTTTCGAAATTTGATGAGATAATGGTTAATTCTCATACACTGATAACGAATATGACATCCATTTTTATCGCAGACTAGTTTTTTTCGAAAACAATTCGTATTTCAATTTTATTTTGAAAATTTGGATTTTTCCAGCTTTTTTATAATTTATTTAGATTATGTTCCATTTTTGTGATCGGCAACTTGCTCCAGAACTTTACTATGATTGAAAATTCTGAAATTCCGCACGGATTTTCGGACAATTTTTGTAATGAAAAAATGCGTCTTGGAAGTGAAATTTAAAAAATTCCCGTCGCTTCGCGTCGGATTGATTTAATTTAACTATTTATTATTGATGTTTAGGCCGCGCCGCGCCGATTTGCAGCAATTTTATTGCAAAAATTGCGTTTTACAGAGAGTAAACTCTCGAAATTTTCTGGCGCTTCGCGCCATTTCGAGTAAATTACTGAGTTCTTATTCTTCGTTGAGACTTTAGGAATCGGCTAAACTGCACTAGGGAAGGTCTGAAAATGCAGTTTTAGGAGATGGAGCATATTACTGATCGTTATATTCATTGCACTACACTATATTTACAACAACAAAATATTCAAAAACTCGTTTTGGGTCTCGCCATTTCATGTATGATGGACTTTTCGCCGAAAAAAACATCGGGTTTTCCAGCATGAGCGCTCAATTTTCGAACGTTTTTTCGACCCTTAAAAATGTTCAACCAAAATTCGAAATGTGGAAAAAACATTTTGGGTATGGTTGACATTGTGAACCAGATCGCTAGGAAAAATGGGTGGTGGATCCCCATCCACTGTGTGGTTTAGATTCAATGGTATTGTAGGAGAAAATGTGCCTAAAAACTACTGAGGTGCAAGTAGGTTTGTGTTGGGTTTGACTCGAAAGCGCCGCATCAAATGCATGATTTTTGTTACGGTTCTCTTATTTTGACGAATTCTTTCCATGGCTTAAATGCACACTTGCTGACAAGGCCGTTGCTTATTTTCCGCATGGGAGATTCCATTGGTGCCTTGGTATCAACATATTAATACAAAGATGTCACTTTCTTTCTTATCTGCCAAATGGGTATGAATCTGCATTATGACATGCGTGTTTTGCACAATTTTTCATATTTCATCTTGTCATATCTTGTATCATATTTTGTATTTTGTTGTACGTAAAATGGATAAATATTGGTATAAAGTTAATTGGCAAAATTGTTGTTGAACATGATTAGCCTTTCCTGTTCATTTAAATATTAAATTGTATTCAATTATATACCAATTGATGTAATTTTATAATTTAGTTGAATTTAATTCATTTCTTTCATTAAAAAATAAGTCAATTTCTATAAAATGTTTTAAACTGAATTATAGTCTTCAAAATATATCGGAATTATGTCGCTCAATCATCTTTTCGTGTTTTTTTTGAATATGCAATGGTTTATTGAAAAAAGTCCATTTCTGTGCAATTTAGGAGGACCCCATAATGGAAAAGCACATACAAGGTCATAATTCTAATGTCCTTTCAGTATGCTATAATCACGATGGCTCTCAGACAGGTGAGATGGTTAATAACACTGTTTTGTATTATTTCCTTAAGCCATAGAGGCTAGGTTATTTGTTTACTATTTATTTGTTTCGTATTACTTTTTCTGTGTGTGCGTGTGTTTTTATATGCGTCAATAAACAAAAAGGATCGGGCATTGCTCTATTAGAGGTTTAAACGTGGACATGTAATAAAAGTTACTTATTTGTGTATTCATTTATTTTAAAAAGTTATTATGTATATATTATTGAGAAGCTACCTTCCAGACCCATTGACATATAATACCCGAAAAAGCTTAAAAATGTGAAATATAAAAATAAACAAATCGCGTTGCTATTACAAGCAAAAGGGTAGCACAAATGTGTTTGGAAAAAATCAGTAGGTACGAGTAGAGTAGAAGCAATAGGAAATAAAAGCGTATTGATAGAATTAAAATACAAAATTATGCAAAAATGTAAAAAAATTGAAGGTTCACTTCAGTCTCTAAATTATAATCGAAACCGTATATAATCGGGTGAAAGCATAATTTTTGTTCGAATAATGAAATTAATTAAATTAATTTATTAATTAAATTTATTAATTAATTTAAGATCAATTAAAATTAAAATTAATTAAATTAAATTGACCAATTAAATTAATTTTAAAAATTAACAGTTTAAGAAACGACGATTTCAACGATTTGCTTCATTATGCTGATTCATTAGTATAACCATAAAAGCAGCCTAGTTTTATTATGCAGTTCAAGCGTGCAAACGTGTAATGGCCTAAAAGTTTGTAAGGTGGGAGGGGTTAGTGAAATTAATGACCTATTTTCGGCAAAAAATGACACAAAAGCATTTAAAAGTGGGCAAAATTTGCGCGGCTCAAAAATTTTAGAGTGTTTGTTTAAAAAATCATGTAGGTAGGTACTACACGAAATAAAAATTTGTCATTTATAAGATATTTCTTATGTTATATGTTTCTTTTATATACAATTCTGTCTTGAATTTTTTTATTTCATTTGTTCCTTAAAGTCTGCATCTTCACATTATTTATCTAATTGCTTTTTATTATTTTTCTACTTTTCTGATCATTTTTTACATTTTCTCGAAAATGTATTAATTTTTAAATAACATTTCTTTATTGTTTTTATTATGTATCTGTACATTTTTTGCTTTTTAGTCTTAACTTTTGCTTAGGTACATTATTTTTAGCTTTTTGGCCGATAATGCATCGTTTATTTCTTGTTTTAGCTTCTAGCAGCAAAGACGGTGTTGTGAAAGTATGGAATTTTAAGCCACGCCTTAATTCATACGTGTTTAAAGAGGACGAGGTGATTTTCTTAATAGTAAATACGTCTGTATGTGCGATGGATATTGGAATCTCATTCATTTCTGACCGTTACGCGTTTTGGCAAAATGCCAAAAGATTTTGAAATTCTGTTTTCGTTTCCGTTGAATGTTGTGTACAGTAGTGTAAACTAGTCCTTTATATCGTGAGACTGACTGCTTGTAAAAGTGTTGAATTTAAAATTTCAATTCTGTATTTTAATTCAAATTTCATTTTAATTTCATTATAATTTTAAATTTTGATTTTATGTGAAATTTAAATAAAAATTTTTCAAAGTTAATTTTATCAATTTTCTTTTTCAATTTTAAATGAAATTGTAATTTTAATCGATTTTAAATTCAAATTTACAGTCAAATTTTAACGTTCGATGACGGAAGATTGATGCACTCTGTTAATGAAGCATCATTGTTTTAGTTTAAATCATCCTTTAATTCTCACTGACGGAAATTTCAGAATATTCAAGTCATGTGTAAATCGCGTTCACTGCGGCAGACCGGAAAATCTTAAACTAAATTTTCCTTCTTACACTTATAAGTATGCAAAAATGGTTTGCACTCGTTACACTTATACACTTACACTTATTTTACACTTACGCTTCTAATTTCCAAAAAACACAAACAGTTTAAAGCACTTTACACTCAAAACGACAATATGTCGATTTACGACGTTCAGGCCCCGGTTCATTGCGTGAAATTCAATCATGATGGTCAGCTTTTGGCCTCAACTTCCCGGGCCTACATTACAATACGTACGCCCGAAATGAAATCCGACTATTGGGCCTTCAAAGCCCACCAGTCTACAGTACGCTATCTCGACTTTTCGTCAGATGGCAGGACGTTAGCCACGTGCAGTGACGACAAGATTGTAAAGGTGAGGCGACTTCATGGGCATTTCGGGGTTCCTCTTGCTCACACCCTAAACGGGTTCCCGCTCCCCACCCTCGCCCCAGAAATTTTTTCACCCGCTTCCCCAGGATTGGCGATTATCCTGAAAATTCGTAGAAAGGATTCTGTTTAAATTTTTTAGCCACCTGTATGCTTGCTCGAAAGTGTCGAATTTTAGGCACTTCATGTAATTATTTTTTGATTATATTTCGTTCAATTTATTCGAATTTGTCGAAATTTTCCGATGTTTTTCGTTGTAGAAAGAAAAAGAATCGTAAGGAGCGTTGATAAATGATGTTTTTGACGCGTATCCACCGTTTTTCAGCCCGAAAACTCACTTAAAAATTTGATCCACCCCCAGAAATCCCATGGTTGATGTTGCGTAATATACAAGTACATTTCAGTGTGATATATTAGAGTATTATAAAATGTAAATATTATCGAGTCTGCTGTATGCATTAGAAGGACTAATTCGAATTTATGTTATAAACTCACTTTACAACATTTTTAGATTTTGACCCCATTCGTAGTAAAAGTTTGGTATTGTAATGATTTCTCTAAAAGAAATATATATATTTTATATGTACCTACTATAAATTCAACAAGGGCCATATAATATAATATAATATTAGTATACATAATACAATGAAATATAGTGTAAGTCGTAACGTGGAATTTTGATTTTTAGTTTACACTCTGCAATCAGCTCGAATCTTTTAGCTTGCGTACGTCGATTGGATTTTTTTTGAATCCTCATAACATTGGGTTCCCAAATTATTCATGATTTTTAAAAAATTTTGACATCGACGTTGGGATCACCATTGAATAGTGTTAGACTTTAAAAGAAAATTTTAATATTAGTTAAAATGAAAATAATTATCAAATTAAATTGAAATTTGAAAGATAAAAAAATTTAAAACGATTAAAACAGTATCGAGCTTACACTTTTGACTTGATCATTAAATTTAAAAGGAAAAAATTCGGATTTTTCAGTTTTTAATTCAAAATTTTCAATTTTTTGGCAAATTATTGATTCTTTCGAATGAAAATTTAACAAGTTTTCAATGAAGATAGAATACACTTGTTTCAGGTCCAAAGAATTCTTTTTAATTAAAAATTTCAAAAATTGGAAAAGAAAATTTTAGTGATTGGTATACTGTAGCATTGTCGAATAGTAATTGTATCAAAAAATTGCTTCTGATCATATTTTTTTCAGTTTTTGTACGTGCTGCTTGTTTTTTCCATTAAGTTATGGCACATCGTTCGCTTCCATCATCGATTCGCCTACTCGTTAATTGGGCACACGAATTGGGTCCGTTGTGTAAAGTATGGATCGAAATGATTGTTTTTTCAAATGTGTGTTTTAATCGTCCATTCTTTATTTCAATGTCTTTAGAATCTTCCATTTAATTGTGTTTTTTATTTTATGTTGTTTTATTATAATCGGTAACGTCTGTTTAAACTACAGTTTAAGAGTAATTTATTTGTAAATTTTTTAAATTTGTAATTCATAAATTTGAAGCATTAATTTGTGCTTTACTTCATTTATCAACGAATTTATTATGTAGAATATTAATTTGTAAATTTATATATTCTCACTAGAGTCTCCTGAAACTGTACATAAACAACGCCTGTTTAGACCATATGCGTAAGTTCGGTAGTTCAAAGTACGAAACGATTACTTTGTAAAGTGCCCTTTTAAACAAATTTAATAAATCATTTAGTAGATCACCATTTCTTCCGAATATACGTAAGAGACAGTATCTGAGATTTACAGCGCTCGCCACGAAATCTGAACAATAAAGAACCGATTGAGTTTATTTAGGAACGCTTTTTCGCGACCTAATCGCTGGAAACCTATAGAGTATCCTGGCATGCTTTACTATAAGAAAACGCGAGCTAAATGCTTAGGTCGGACCGTTTACGACTCAGCGCACGTTCTTATGTTGCAGGGAAGCTACAGATCAATGTAAAATGTATACTTTGGTGTTAAAGCCGTGGGGTTAATGTTGTAGTGAAACATATTCTTAATGAATATATTGCGCAGAAGTGAGCAAGAGCCAGAGTAGTTGGTTAGTATTACACACGCGCGTCAGAGCGGAAGATCCGGGAAACCGGTGCGGGTAAAATTTAGCTCACTGAGTAACGTCCTTGGCGGGTTGCCACGTTACACTTAAACAGACGCGTTGTGATAGCGCGTGCGTGCGCATTATGCTTTCAATATCATATGCGTATGAATTGTGCGAGTGTAATCAATATTAATAAGCTGTACGCGGGCTGAGTTGTGAACGGTCCAACTCAAGCATTCAGGTCGCGTTTTCTTAAAACTTACCGGCGCTTCGCACTGCTTGGGTCGCGTTTTCTTAAAGTAAAGCATGTTAGGATACTCTTTAGGTCTGCGGCGATTAGGTCGTAAAAATATGTTCCTAAATAAACTCAATCGGTTCTTTGTTGTTCAAATTTTGTGGCGAGTACTGCATGTACCTGCTACAGTGTTTATTTTGTACAACGTCTCTTCGTACATCTACAAAAATGACCCCAAAAAGTTTTTGCTCGTTTTGTACATGCAAATTTTTTGGTACTATAATATAGTATTATCGCAGCATGATGCCGCATTATAGAAAATGCGTCGCCGAAATTCGTTCTCTGATGCATATACAACATAAAATTAACAATTAAAACTTCGCGAGAGTGTAGTCTTATGTATGGATGCTTGTTTGGTATAATTTCGTAATGCTAGAAAAGTATTCTCCAAAATCTATGGCTTCTCTTCTCAACTCACATAGTTCGAGTTTTAACGCCGAATTTTTTTAGGATTTTTGCTAAAATAGTATAATCTAACAGCTCGTATAAAAATGTGAACAAAATTCGTTTACAAAATGCAGATTAGAAATACTGCTCAATTAAAAAGGCAAATTTTAGGGCCTGGAAGCGCCTTAATGCAAAAAATCAATGACTTCATCGATCAATTTGTCTATCGATTAAAACTGACTGAAAGATGTAATAGAGGTCATTGTGAGTAATACTTACTGCAACGTTACAGCAAAATTTTTCAGTTGTATCGAATAAAATTCTGTTAGTTTGTTTTCAATGTTTGTTTCTCCAACCGCTGAAAATTGCTGCAGCCTACGTGCAGCGGTTACTGAATTATTAGCGGTCGTCACTAATTTGGCAAAAATTTTAAAGTTTTCGCGCCGAAACTCGAAGCATGCATAGTTTTAGGAAAAAACCCTGAATTCCGGAGATATCTTTCCCATGTTATAAAATTCTACTAAAAAAGCGATCAAACATTAAACCACACTCTTGCGAAGTTTCAACTATTAATTTTAAATGTACGCTGCATATTATAATTTTTATTAATTAGCATTTTTAATTTTGATGAAAGTTTTCCATTTGGCCATTTTAGTCAGAAAATTGAGATAGGATACACATAAGTTTTTTCAAGAATATCGCATTTTACAATGTAGTCTTTCGAATCACATCTTGTTTATTAAGCGTAAAACATAGTCAGATTAAAATAATTTTTGAATTGCGTTTGCTGAGAATATTAGAATTATAGTGTTAGTAACCTCATATATTATCTTTTCGTAACTTCTATTTTACGGTTCAAATTAATAGTGAATCGAAACTCTTATAAAGAGCTAATTTTGGATTATTTTTACGAAATTTCGACATATAAGGACCGAAATATTGCACAAAATGGGTTAGTCGACCATAGATGGGCAGCACCAAAATTCTGGGGTGGGGGTTAAAAAATTTTCAAAGGTCAAAAAACAGGTCTTAAAAGTTGTCGTATGGCGAAAAAACACCATTTTTCGACGTTTCTCATCAAGCACTATCCAATGGCATCAAAAAATCGCTGAAAAAAAGCGAAAAAAAATTTGAAATTTGGATTCTGGGGGGTATTTCAACTTCTGGGGGGTGCATACCCCCTTCGAACCCTCCCCCACGCCCACGTAAGTAGTCGACCACTTACAGGGGGGTTAATGACGTCCAATTTTTTTTGAACGAAATAAGAAATTTTAAAACAGAAATTAAAAATGGAAATAACGCAAAAAAATTTATAAATTACTGGAAATTATAAATTAGAAATGAATTTAAGTTAAATTAACTTAAATTAAATTCGCCTTAGAAATTACCGAAAAACGCTAGTTTTTGCATTTAATTCAACTTTGAATGGGATCTGTTGTTTTGATTGTTGTTTTTTATTTTTTTATAATTTTGTATTACATACCTATATTGCATTTAGGGCTATTGTGTATGATGAAATATGGTTCGCATTTCAGTATTATTTAATTATTTCACCAAATACGTTTAATTTGGTTAGAAAGTTGGACTGAATTAAAATTATATATGTGTTAATAATTTTCTTTAATTAAAAAATGTACATTTCTTATGATTGAAACGCGAAAAACTCTATTCTTTAGCGTACATGTAACGGCTGGAAATTTCGGGTGGAGGATTCCGGGCCATTATTTGAGGGGCTTCAGCCAGTGATCGGCCGGGTACCAGAGCCCGGACCGGGCCGGCTGAAATCCACCGGGCCTCAACCGGGCCTCAAATAATTATCGCTAATATTTTAGACGTTTACTATTTCAGCTGTTGTTCGTATTTCTTCTACGAATTTGCTAGCCTTTGATTCTATTTAAATCCGTTTGCCTTACTTCTGCCCACCTGCTCATTATCATATACTTGTCAACTTCATATGTGCATTCATCTTCTATACAACGCTTCAATCAGGTAGCCAGGATTTTGGTTCTGGGGGCATACACAAAAAAATTTTTAAGACTAATTTTGCATTGAATGTTAAGTAATCGTTATGTAGCTATGATAAAATTGAGTTTTTCGACCTTTAGTAGTGTAGCCTAGATAATTTATGGGTTTCTGACGATCAGAAATACAAAAATGTTAATCAGCGCGAAACGCCGGAAATTTTGAAATTTTTACCGTTTTCATGTAGAATTTACGGTCTATTGACAAACAGTTCGGAAATCATAAGAGCCGCAAAGCGCCAAGGAATTTAAAAATCTTTTACTGTCGCTTAATATTTTGCAGCCTGTGAATACTAATATTCTGTGATATTTTGCCTGATTTAGGCTATAAACGCAATGCTGAAGCTTTACAAAAGAAAGAACAATAACCAGCAGCGCCATGCGCCGGAAAATTTTGACGTTTTAGCTCTTTAAACACAATTTATACCGCTAAAATCATACAGAACAGAGAAATTAATTTCGGCGAACCCTTTTCGCTTTTCGTCTATCAACACTCTCGCTGCACATGTACAACGAGATTTTACAGCGGGGGGGGGGGGCTGCGGTGGCGCGCTCAATCGCCCCTACAAAATTTTGTAAAAAAAGCACTTTAATGTTAAATACTATCGCTAAAATTTTCGCAAAATCGGCCAAATCTGGTTCTAAATTAAGCCCAAAAACATAAGACTGATTAAGTCCTATATTGTACAAGATTTCTGAGCTGAAATGCGCTTTTCGACTTCTACTAAGTATAAAGCGCAGCAAAGGGTGCTGCCAATCTACTATATATTTTTGAAAGTTTGTTTGTTTGTATGTATGTTCGTATGTTTGTGCCGGGTTGGCTCCGGCCCAATGAAAATTTGGTGGGCTGATATTTTGGGCCGAGGTCGGTCCAATGGGGGAAGGAGCCGTAGCGATCTTGAAATTTCGACAAACGCACCCATTGGCCCTGGGCAGGGAGGGAGCAGGGTTTGGCCCCTGTGCTATAAGCCTCCACGATTTCGGGAGATGGCCGATTTTTTGCTATTTTTTTCAAAAATTAGTTTATACTGTTTGTATAGGGATACCCCGGCCAAGAGGAGCATGCCTGGCGACACTATGTACATTGTTATATGTTATAGCATTGGTCGGCACTGTGAAACATCAAAATACGGGTTTAACCAAATGATGCTATAACATAGGCAATTTTATAAGATAGGCATGGTATGAGATACTATGTGCAACAAGATAAGCAATGCTATAAGATAGGACGTGATATAAGATACTCTGTGCTACAGGATAGGCAATACTATAAGATAGGACGTGATATAAGACACCCCGTGCTACAAGATAGGCAATGCTATAAGATAGAACGTTATAAAAGATACCCCGTGCTACAAGATAGGCAATGCTATAAGATAGGAAGTGATATAAGATACCCCGAGCTGCAAGATAGGCAATGTTATAAGATAGTATGGGATATAAGATACCCTGTGCTACGAGATAGGCAATGCTATAAGATAGGTTTGGTATAGATACCCTGTCTGTGCCATAACATGCAGTGATATAAGATAGGAGATACCATCAGCTATAACATATCACGTGATATATGACACCCTTTGCTACAACAAACAAAAAATTTTTAAAACATCAAAAATATGGTTTGACCGAAAAAATTGTTCAAAACATCCTAAAACATCAAAAATATGGTTTGACGAAAAAAATTTTCCAAAACATCCCAAAACATCAAAAATATGGGTTTGATTAAAAAAATTTTCCAAAACATCCTAAAACATCAAAAATATGGTTTGACGAAAAAAATTTTCCAAAACATCCCAAAACATCAACAATATGGGTTTTATTTAAAAAATTTCCAGAACACCCCAGAACATCAAAAATATGATTATGGCTAAACAATTTTCAAAACCATTCTGTAACGTCAAAAATATGGATTTGATCAAAAAAATGGTTGACAAAAGACATTTTAAAAAAATCCAAAAAATAAAATATGGTTTGTACCAACAATTTTTTTAGAAATATCCCAAAAACATCAAAAGTCTTGAAAAATAAAAAATACAAGAGACATATTAATTCCATATAGCTATCAGGCCTAAGTTCAGCCCGGGCAACGCCGGGCAGCTCAACTAGTAAGATATAAAAAAGATGTATCAATGGCAATTTTGTTCTTATCGTTTCAGGCCCATTTTTGGCCTTCTTATTAAGAAGAAATAATTCAGAAAAAGAAAATGCGCAAAAAACATAAGAAAATTTGGCCATTCCTTTCACTTTAAAATAGGATTATGTGTCCTGTCCTTGTAAAGAAAGATAAACAAAGCAACTATAAATATAATAAAGACTCGGCGCGAAGCGCTGAAAAATTTTGACGTTTTTGCCTTTTTGAACTCAATTTTCTGGACGCAATTATTACACTCGAAAAATCAACGAAATTTCTTAAAAATTCCGGGGGGCATGTTCCCCAGTGCCCCATGGCTACGCTTATAGGCTTCAATACGTGTCCTATCCTATACACTACACAATTTCAATTGACGTCAATGTACGCTATAGATTGAGTTCTAAAATCCAAACAGCATATCTTCTATCCGACCATAGCATAGTCGCTGTTATGTCTGAATGCATAAATTTAATGCTCAATTTCCTTCAAATATCTACATACCTTGTGCTTTTTCAAACCGTGTTTAGTTGCACGTGCATTTTTAATAATGGAATTGCGCGCTATGGTATTAAAAACTTTGTTCTTGCTTGAATAATGCTACCAAAATCCTTACTAACTACTTAATTTAATTTTAGAAAGATTTAATAATTAACAGAGCTTAGAATTCAAAAATCTTCTTGATAAAGCAGTAAGCCTTGCGTTTGAAAAATAACAAATGTGAAATCGGTCTAAATATGTATCTTAGGCATAACTTTATATTGGAAGCAAGGCTTGTTGTTAGTATATAAGCCCGGGCCCGGTACCAAGCCGCGGCAGCAAAGCGGGCCCGGGACCGGGCCCTGTATTTTTGAGCCCGGTCGATCACTGGGCTTCAGACCCGTATCTTGTATTCGGCTAAGGGGTGGACCCAACATAAATTGGTCTTTACTTCGGGAAATTCGTCCGGATAGCTCGCAAAAACCGCATTTTCGACGTTTTTCTACATGCTCTATTTATTAAGATCATAAAATAGGTGCAAAACTTTCAAAAAAAATTTTTCCCCTTTCAAAGTGTTATAAAAAATTTCGTTTTTTGGTCGCGCTCGTGCCAAAATTGTAGGAAATAATTAATATCTGGCGCGAAGTGTCAAAATTTGAAGATTCTATGCGTCAAAGAAGCAATTTTGTCATCTTTCCGTGCATGATCCTTTCCTTTCGAAATTTTTTTCGCCTAAAGGGGAGGCGGCCGCTTCCTTCCTGAATACGGTACAGGCAGGGGGTGGTAAACGACCGCTAATTTTTGACCGAAATGGCAAAAAAATACTTAAAAATGTCGAAAAAATGCAAGATTTCGCTAAAATAAGGCGGGAGGATAAAATTCTAAAGTGTCTTTTCAGAATCAAAAATTGAAGAGGGGGCATTAGAACATTTCTGGGAGGGCATCTGAAACTTTTAAATGGGGGGGGGTTCAAATCCCCCTACCCCCTCAGATCATGCATATATGGGGACAACCAACTTTGGGGGTCTCTATCTCCCCTAGTGCGGGTTTCGTATTTTTAGCAACAATTCAGGTTTTCTCCGGATTCCCAAAATTTAATCTCGTGCGGCGACGATTCGTCAATAAAAATTTGGGATTTGCGCGCGAAAAATTGCCAAAAAACGCTCGCGGCCCATCGCGGCTCCGTAAAATCCATTCATTATCACCCGAATTCCAATTTCGTCGCTTCGGGCGGACAGGACAAAATAATACGCGTTTGGGATTTGAGAACGTCTCAAGTTGTTCAGCGTTACACTCGTAATTCTCTCTAAATTGTTGTTTAAATGCACTTTACACTTAATGCTTTATGGCTAGTGTAAAGTATACATGTATTTTTATTTTTGTAATTAAAAGTTTCAAATCCTTTTCTCCGCTTTAAATAGATATCCATTACAACGTATCACGTGCGCTATAGGGGTAAAGGATCGAAGCATTTCTTTACACTCTCTATCATTTTTGGCTTTAAATTAGTTCAAATCAATTCGTTAACTTTTTCGTGATAGTTTTGAGTTTCATGGTTTTTTCTAATTTTAAATGATCGCAGTCTTTCTCAGATATCTGCAGCTTGAAGTTTTTTCTGGGTCTTTTGCCTCTTCTCTCAATTTTAATCATCTGCGCTTCTTATTTAAACAAATCTCTTTGTTTACACCAGTTTTCGCTTTCAATAAATAATTGCAATTGAATTTTTTCGACAATTTGTTCAATTTACTCAATTTATTCACGTCGTTTTGATTTTTTAGAATTTTTTATATTCTAGGAAAAAATAAATCTTCAGTAAGGCAAAAATGATATTTTGGATGCCGACCCGCCGCGTTTGAGCCCAGAAAAATAGTACAAAAATTTTGCCTCTAACCCTTCCCCACAGAATTATTCTCATGCTCAGGGGCGGATTTAGGGGCGGGGGCGGCCGCCCCCCCTATTGGCCCAAAATAGTGCGCAAAATTAAGCATTTTTTGAGCGATTTTTAGCGATTTTCGGCTTAAAACGGCTAATTTTTCCGCCTAAGTCAGGGTTCCGCCCCCCCCCCTTAGGGGTACCGCCTCTCCCCTTAGGAAAATCCTCAGATCCGCCACTGCTCATGCTGGGCGTGTTTGGTTTTCTAGAATACATGATTACTGTATACTTTCAGTGTTATGGATGACTGACTATTTTCCTTCGGTGTTGTCCATAAAATATGGAAATGTGGAGATGCATTAATTATACTCGTGTTTGACCTTTGACCTCATTTATTAGCTTTTTATGGAACATGAATAAAAGAAGTGGTTGCTCGGTTGTTTAGAATTTCAGGCATCCATCTTGAATTTCAATTCTAAGGTTTTCGGATGAATATAAATTTAAATTCAAATAAATTAAAATAATTTCGATAAATTTAAATTTAAAAAGCTGAACTTTTAAAATTAAATTTAGTTGAATAATTATTTTCAATAAATGTTTTTTTCTGTAGTTTTGGTCGGTTCCGTTAATTCGCTGACGTTCGATTCGAGGGGCAAATATTTAGCCTGTGCTTGTAGCGACGGAACAATTAAATTGTACGATGCGGTCGAAGCCCGGCTGGTTTACACTTTACACGGCCATCAGGTAAATATTTTTCGGAAATTAAATAAAATTTAAATAAATTTTTAATTAAAAAATATAAAAATAAAAAATTGCGCGAAATGGCATATAAAATTAGTATGCGTTGCTTTGTAATGTCGCTTTTAGACCCTTTCAATTTTTTTTCTCATTTTTTGTGTAGAAAAATAACGCGTTCTATTTATGTTACATGTGTATTTATTTCTTGATTATTTATTAATTTACCATTTTTTGTCATATTTTTACATTTCCTTCGCTTTTTTATCGTTTTTTTCCTAATTTTTTGCTTCTATTTTTGGAAGCACTGCTAAAATCGTGACCCTGTATGTTTTAATGCGATATTGCAATCGATATTATATTGATATTCGCGTTTCATTTTTTGTATCTTTTGCATCTAATTATTTTTATTTTTCTCCGATTTTTCAGGATTTTTCATTTATTTCTTTTTGTAGGGACAAGTTCATTGCCTGGATCTCAATCGTCAGAACGATTATTTGTGTTCGGGCGATTCTGTCGGAAAAGTAAGGCGCTTTACACTTCGCACGTGCTACTTTACACTTTACCTCACTTTCACATTCTTTGAGGTTGTATTTTTCTATAAAGGATGTGGAAAATCGACCGCTGACATTCTTGGCATTTTTATACGAAAGCGGCAAAAAAATTTGAATTTAAGTTGAAAAGTTGTAAAATTTGAATGCATTATTACTAATGTTATTTTTTGACCCGTACGGCTTATGTTGCAGTGCGGGCAGAATCAAGCGCCGGTATATAATGCGCTTTGCATTAGTGTAAACTGGGTTGCCGCCTCTGTTATTAGCCGATTCATAATCCGCTACCGCGCTTTGGCCCGGGGTCTGAAGTCTGCGTGTGCCCCTTGTGACCATAGGTGGACAGCACTAAAATTCTGGATAAGGGGTGCTAGATTTTTCAATGGTCAAAAATTGTCCTACAAATGGTGGTATGCATACGTGGGCAGCACCGAAATTCTGGGGGGTGCAAGATTTTTCAAAGGTCAAAAAATGGCCTTAAAAATGGTGGTATGGTGGAAAAAACACCATTTTGCAACGTTTCTCATCGAGCACTATCCATTGGCATCAAAAATTTGCGAAAAAAACAGAAAAAAATTTTAGAAATTGAATTCTGGGGGGTTATTTTGATTTCTGCGGGGTATTTTGGTTTCTGGGGTGTGATACCCCCAGCCCTCCACGCCCAAGTGTGGTGGTATGGCGAAAAAGCAAAAAAAAAGTTTTCAAAAATTGAATTCTGGGGTATTTAGGTTTCTGGGGGTTGTTTCGGCCTCCTGGGGGAGTGCATACCCCCAACCCACGTGTGCTTGTGACCGGTAGACTCTAAGAATTTGAAAAAAACAACAGAAAAATAGATTTTTATGAATTTTTCTTTTGGCTTTGTTTTGATGCCATTGGATAGAGCTCATTAAGAGTGTCGAGACATAATATTTTTCACCTCAACTATCAAATTTTTGGCACTCTGTTTACATTAACAAATTTTTGGACACCTCTCGAAAGTTTGGCTTTGCCCATATATATGTTCGTTGCAAATTATTGCCTAAATTTTAACTCTAACATCCTAGTGTAAAGTTACACAAGGATGTTCTAAGAATTTCGATAAAAAATTTAACGAACGAAGCTTAACTATATTTGTCTTGGTTTAAGTTTTGAAACTGGCTACGTATTTATGAATTTTTAAAATTTTTCACACTCAAATTTTTATTTGACTATTTTGCAGTTTATTGGGGTGTTTAATAGAATATAAAAATTTTAGTAGACTTTCTGCTGAAATTTGATTTTTTCGAATTATTAATAAATTTTTGGCATATCATTGTGTATTTATCAGCAACGCTTTAATACGGTGTTACCACTATGTTTAGGGCAGAGTTTTCCTTCTAATACCGAAAGCTAATGATGTTAGGCGAAATTTAGCTATTTAACTGCATGGGCAGAATTTAACTAAATTAGCTAAATTTTTGTTAAAATTTAGTCCGCATTGTTGCCTATAATATGCTTGGGTCCGCTTTACACCTGGGCGTGGGGTTGGGGGAATGCACCCCCCCCCAGAAACCAAAATACCCCCTCCAGAAATCAAAATACCCCAGAAAAGTCGAAAAATGGTGTTTTTATCGCCATACCATCATGTTTAAGGGCCATTTTTTGACCTTTAAAAAATCTTGCACCCCCTCCCCCAGAATTTTCTTTGCTGCCCACGTATGGTCCGCTAAGAATTGACTACCCCATACAGTTATAACGGGACGCTTCTGTATTGTGCAGTTTTTTAAAAGATAGATAATCGAAAATAAATTTGGGTACTCCCTTTTTTCCTTTTGCTTTTACACTTTTCCCGATCAGTGAAGAGTGTGTAAAGTTTTACTCTAACGTTATAACATATGCGTAGTTTTTTATATTTGGTCGGCCAGACTTTTTTAGCTTAGTTTTCCATTCTGGTTAGCCTGAGTTTCTAAATCGTAGACAACTGAACTAGCTCAGATCCACTATTTCATTTTTCGAAAATCGACTTACTTTTGGGGGGGCAGTGTACAGTGTTCGAAAACACGGGGTTTACACACTCTTTACACTGCCCTCTAATCGACGGTGTAAAAAACAGGTTTTGTCTCAGATTTCCCTCGCCAAGTTCTCCGATTATAAATCAAAACAAGTTGAAAAGAGTGAAAATAATGTACGTTTCAAGGGCTACGCATCGCAGCACACTCGCCACACCTGGGCGTGGGGGGTCTGGGGGGTATGCACCCCCTCAGAAACCAAAATCCACCCCCCCCAGAAATCAAAATCACCCCCCCCGAGAATTCAATTTTTCGAAAATTTCCTTATCGTTTTTTTCGCAATTTTTTGAGTGCCAATGGATAGTGCTTGATGAGAAACGTCGAAAAATGGTGTTTCTCATCGCCATACCAACATTTTTAAGGCCATTTTTCGACCTGCAAAAAAATCTCGCACCCTCCAGAATTTTCTAGCTGCCCACGTATGAGCATACTCGCGTTAAGAACTCAATGTTGAGTTACTTATGGAGATGTAATGTTCAAAATCAGGGGTGTAACACTGGCCAGAAAACACGTTTTTTCCTCTTTTTTGATCGGTCAATATCTCAAACAGGATGCGTAATAGAAGTTTATCACGAACAAACGTACCACGGTTCAAAGGCTACAAATCAGCCCAAACGGAATTTCTTTACACTCAATGGGGAATTAACTAAGATTTTTGAAGTTTACAATGTGTTGGATGATGGAAAAATACATTTTTGTCCGTTTTTATGTTCTGTGAATTCAAAGTCATGGTCACAGCAAATTGTGTGTATTTACATCAATATTGAGCTTTTCGATAGGTGTAAGGTCAAACACTCGTGAGAGAGTGTAGTAAACATAGGTGGGCGGAGTCAAAAAGTTAAATATAATATAAACCTTGATAAGGATCAAAGAATTTTAAATTATCTTAGTATAAAAATATTTTTTTAAAGGTCAAAAAATGGCCTTAAAAATAATGGTATGCATAACGTGGGCAACAAGAAAATTCTGGAGAAGTGCAAGATTTTTTTGAAGGTCAAAAAATGGCCTTAAAAATGGTGGTATGGCGATAAAAACAGCATTTTTCGACCTTTCTCATAAAGCACTATCCATTGGCATCAAAAAATTGCGAAAAAAACGAAAAAAAATTCAAAAATTGAATTCTGGGGGGGGGTATTTTGATTTCAAGGGGGGGGGGGTATTTTGGTTTCTGGGGGGTGCACATACCCCCGAACCCCCCTACGCCCAGGTGTGGTGGTATGGCGAAAAAACTCCTTTTTCAAACGTTTCTGATCGAGCACTATCCATTGGCATAAAAAAATTTTGCGAAAAAAACAAAAACAAATTTTCAAAAATAGAATTCTAAAGGGGTATTCTGCTTTCAGGGGTGCATACCCTCCTAACCCCCCCCTCCCCGCGCCCAGGTATGGTGTTAAACTTTTTTCTGTCGTGTTTTTTTCTGCCAACTTCTCTGCTAATGAGTCTGGACATGAACGCAAGTCCAAAAATGTACCAGGCAGTCAAACTTCATACGTCGGTTGGGCGCATTTGTTTACACTCAATTGGTGTAAAGTGGTGTATATCTAATATTGATTTGTCTCCAGACTATTGTGGTGACTTAATTTTCTCATAAATATTGATCTAAATATCAGAGGAATATCATAATTATGAATACGACTTCAAATCTTCTTTACACTCGGTGGTTGTATAAAATTTACACTGAGAGTTAATTTTAGTTCTAGAGCGTTGCGGAAGTTTAATTTTTAAAGTGCTACCATGTAACGTCAGAATTACGAATCTGATTATTATTTTCTCTTCACTTAGTAGTTGTGTAAAGTCTACACTATTCATTTATAGTTGTGTGTAAAGTTTAACACTACAAATTTATTTTAGTTTCAGAGCGTTGCAAAAAGTGAATTTTTACAAAATATGTTCAGATGAGGTTAGGATTACGAACCTGACTGTATGTTTTCGTTAGATCTAGTAGTTATACGCAGTTTGCACTAAAAATTAACTTTAGTTGTCAGAGCGTTGCGAAAGCTTAATTTTTTCGCAAAATTTTTATGTAAGCTTAACGATCATGATTTGAGTGTAAGTGTTCTTTACGCCAAGTAGTTGCGCAAAGTTTACGCTGAGAACATTTGATCTGTTTAAATAAGGTAAGGTTGTCTTGTTAAGAAAATAATGCTGATGTACATCAGAACGGTATTGTTTTCCGTGTTCTTGGACTGCTGTCATTATTGTGGCTTGTTACTGTATGTAGTTTACTGACTGATTTACTCAAATTGTGCTAATTAAAAGTGGGGTACTAGCAAAGAAAAATGCTCCGATGGAACAAAAAGGACGAATATACTCGGAATTACACATCATTAAGGACATCAAAGAATGGGACTAGGGAAAAGTTACCTATGCATGCCTGTGAAAGTTGTCTACTAAAAAATTAGACTTCCGCTAAAAAACGCTAAAAATCCAAGTATGTTCTGCTGCTTCTATAAAAGCGTGCCTTCACGAAACATTGCTCAATTGGCTTTAGAAAAAGAGATTACGAGGAAGCTTTGATGTTTTAGTTTCTTATCGATATCAAATGCTCTCTTTCAATATATAACCATACATGTAACAGGGAGTATGGGGGATCCCCCACCCAAAGTCGGACGTCTCTCTCTACCCCCATCCCCCTAGAGCCAGAAAATTTTTGACCCCCAATTTTGGAAAAAATCGTGGCTGTTTTTAGGCGTTTTGGCCGTTTTTGACCAAAACTTGGAAGTCATTCACCCTCCGCCTCTGAAAATGGCCCGGACCCTCCCAATTCTGAGCCGCTACATGTATGGTTATAATTTATTTCGTTAATCGTCAATTGCTTCATAAATGAATTATGACAAACACACCATCTTGCCATTTGTTATTTGTTGCCCTATAGCCATGCGTGCCATGCTAGCGTATGGACGCACATTATGTCGGTTTTTGATTAGGGGTCGCTTCTTTTCTAGGACTCATGCTATTTATTTTTACGTTGGAGGTGAAGCTTCTTCTGCAGGTCGCAGAATATACTTTGATTTTTCGCGTTTTTAGCGGAAGTCTAATTTTCAGTAGATTCTTAAACTTTCGCAGGCATGCATAGGTAATTTTCCCTAGTCCCCTCCACACCTGGGCGTGGGGGGTTTGGGAGTATGCACCCCCTAGAAACCAAAATACCCCCGTCCCCAGAAATCGAAATACCCCCAGAATTCTATTTCTGAAATTTTTTTTGTTTTTTTGCAATTTTTTGATGCCAATGGATAGTGCTCGATAAGAAACGTTGAAAAATGGTGTTTTTTCGCCATACCACCATTTTTAAGGTCATTTTTTGATCTTTGAAAAATCTTGCGACCCCCAGAATTTTAGTGCCGCCCACCTATGGTCCCGTCCTTTTATGTACTGCTTCCAAGTATATTCGTCCCTTCTGTTCCATCGGAGCATTTTTCTTTGCTAATATTTTCTCATTGCATTAGATTTTTGGGTGAAGATTTTGAAAGCTATTTGATTTTTTATTAAGTTGTGGTGTTATGTGTCCGTTTCTTGTGAAGAGTTACTAACCTCTTAAAGAATTTTTGCCAAATTTTGAACCGTTTTCACTGTTTTATCGCAACAAAATTTTTAATATATGCCCAATTTCGACGTATTTTCTCAATAAATTATATCAAACAACTAGAAAATTATTGTATTTTTATGAAGTATCGTTGCCTTTCTCATTCTCTAATTGTGCTCAATTACTCTGCGATTAAACTGGAACTGAAACTATAAAAAAATTTGAAAACTTTCAAATTTCATGCTTTAAATTTTAAAACTTCAAAATTAAGTTGAAAACTTCAAAACTGTGATCCTTACACTACATAGTTATGCTCTCCCTCAGTGATATTCTACAGAAATCTTTTGTTTAAATGGTTAAATGAAGCCTTTTTTCCTAGATTTTGTTCTGGAAAATGAATTTCAAGTCAAACGCTCAACTTGCCACGTCGCCTAGAAACGTCGTGGGCAAATTGCATGGAGTCGCTTCGCCTACAGTACGTCGTTCATAATTTTTGATCGTTCTTTATCATTTCTGCGAAAAAATGCGCGGAAATATCAATCGCGCATGTATAAAATTTATGGTGAAGTTGTGTCATGAAAATTAAAGCGTAAATTGTGAGATTTATTAATAGTGTAAAGTGTAAACATAAGTTAGATTCCAACCGTTTGCATTTTTTTATTTCGATCAATTTTATCAAAGCGGGAAATGCGTTTTACTATCGATTACCCGCATTTGAGGTTGCTAGCGGAAGCCTATATAAAACCTAAAGAGGTGTAAAGTGTACACCTTAGCTGGATTTCATTTTTTATATATTTTATTTCATTCAAATTTATCAGATTAAAACATACGTCTTAATATCGATTACCTGTATCACCGATTGCTAGCGGGAGCCTATTCAAAAGTCTAAAGTGTAAAGTATCAGCATGAGGTGTAAAGTGTAAATCTAAGTTATTTTACTCGTACGTCTTTTTTATTTCGATCAATTTCATTAAAGCGAAAAATGGATTTTAATTCGAATGCTCTTATTTCGGGTCTTTCATCTGATTTTCTTCCGAAAATATTAAGTGTAAAGTATCAGGCTGAAGTTTCAAATGTGAACTTATCGTCCTGCCTGCTGGCTCGACATGCGTTGTTTTTTGTTTGTAAAAAAATTTAGCCTGATTCTTCCAACAGGTACATTGTATATAGAGTTTAAACTCAACTTCCTAAGCTTCAAAATCGAAAGTGTTAACCGTTCGTCCACGGTGTAAAGTTTAAACTTCGCATTCTACACTCAAAATACGTCGCTCCTTCGTTTAAAAGAGTTTTTGCAAAATGCACGTTTTTCATCAAGTTTATGCAAAACAATTTGTTTTTTTAGGCTCGGGTTGCGAAGCGCTTTATTAGGTGTAAACTTTATATTTCAGCACGTAACGCCCGATCGTCTTTCTCGTAGACCAAAAAGCGTTAGTTTGGCCCCTTCAAAAAATCTTTCCCCATCGCATAAGTCGCTCAGGCGGAAATCGGTTTCGCCCATTCGACGAAAAAATGACGAAAATTCGACCAATAATGCGTTGGTTGATAAAATCGAAAACGCTATGCAAGATATGCTGAATCACATGGCTTTATTGGTCGACACGATGAGTTTGATGGAAAAACGGCTGAGCAGAACCGAGCGAATGGTTCAAAATATGAACAGAATTAGTCGTTCACCCGGATTTTGATTCGAATCTCGATTTACTAGCCCATGTGTTATATTTGTGTTGTGTAATGTAATTTTTTTCATCTTACGTTTATTTGTTTACACTACGAATTTGGGCGTCTTCGTAAATATGCCCATTAACGCTTAATAAAGTAATGAATTTTTCAGTAAAACTTGTATGCTCATTTGCATGTTTACAGCTGTTACAGTAGAATCGATTCCTCGGAAGCTCGCCACTTAACACTGAGGACCATAGAAAAGATGAAACGTCATCTTACTGTAGGCAAAAACTACTAAAAGGCTAGTCGAAATGTAATGTTCGAGAAATAAATTTAATTGGCACGGTTCCAATTTTTCCGTAAGTCGACTGATAGGCGAATTAGGCTCACCCGTCTGTTCCAAATTTTATTTGAGATTTCTCTTCCTGGAATTTAATCTATAGATCCTGTCTTTGTCGTTCGGCGATATGAATCCACACATCTCGATGTATTGCAGGGTGTTACTCGTAGCGAATCGTACTAAAAAATGAGTAGTTACCTACTTAGACATTAACCCTCGCATTCCCGTGTGTTTTTTGAAGTCAAGGTTCCCGTGCTAGGACGCCGTCTAGCCTGGTTGAAATATGCTTAGTCTCACGCAAAATAGCAAATATTAGTATCATTTTGTGCAGTTTTTTTACGCTCTTTCCGAAGTATGTTTGTCATTTTTTTGTTTAAGTAACTTTGTAAGGAGTTATAACTAAAAACCGGTACTATACTTAAGCATAGGCATGAGGTGGACATGCATAAAATAAATACAAATAGTATATTTTAGTAGACTAAAATATCATTTTAGGACTGTAGTAGCTGACTAAAAAGCAGAAGCCCGCCAATCTTGTACTAATCGTCGGCCAAAACTTTTTGTAATTTAAGTTTTTACGTGAAATAATCATGGAAATATGCTAATTTTTTGGGATGTATAATTTTATTTACTAGCTTGAATATTTCAAATGATGTAACTAGAGTCCTAAAATGAGGCTAGACAAAGTTTTGTAGTCATACAAAACATACAATGAAATGAATCGCAACAAAAGTGATCGGCGAGGACGCCGTCCTAGTTCCACGGGAACGCAAGGGTTAACTCGAATAAGCTGATTATAGCTTATGTCAATGTAAATATGTGATTAGCAAAAGTGTTCAAAATTTTGTGTCGAATCTATTGGCTTTTGACTGTTTAGATTACCTAAAATAGGGTGAAAATTTAATTCTGATATATTCTTGCGTACTTAGGTCCATAGTTGTGAACCAGAAGTAAAGTTTTCACTAATTTACGTAATGATAAGCTATTTTCGCTTTTGCTTTTACACTTATTTCACGAAACGTGGCGCATGGATTAGAATTTTCGGATTTATTCAAATCGATTACAAAGGCGGTGTAAACCGAAGTAACATTTCGCAATACTGTGCATAGCAATTGATAAGCACTTACATGAACCTTTTCTAAGAAAATTGTATTAGGCATAATTGCAGTGGGGACTGGGGACCACACGTGGGCGTGGGGGTTATGTACCCCCAGAAGTTGGAATACCCCCAGAATTCAAATTTTGAAATATTTTTGCTTTTTTAGCGATTTTTTGATGCCATTGGATAGTGCTCGATGAGAAACGTCGAAAAATGGTGTTTTTTGCCATACGACCACTTTTAAAACCATTTTTTCCCTTCGAAAATTTTTTCACCCCCTTCCCCCACAATTCTCGGTGCTGCCCACCTATGCTGGGGATCCGTACTTTTACAGGGTATATACATTACATGTAGGTACCGTATTGCGGTAAGACGAGTAGTGTATTAGTAAGACAAGGTACAAATTAAAGCGATAAAGTAATAAAATAAATAAGAGATCGCTGGGTGAAATAAATAAGATACCGCTTCTAAGCTGGGCTACATTCGATTCGTAGGTCACCGTGACGCCCTTACTATTTTGCCTATCGATACCGTGCTTCCGGGATTTCTCATTCACAGCGATTCGTGAGCTGCTTATAACGGTATATGCCAGATTCGTAATCGTACAAGTAATTACGTCCATCAGACCGTTAACCACAATGAAAACCTTGTTGACCCACTTACTGGAACGCAGAGGAATAAAGTCAAAAATTATTGACCACGGGCGAAATCGATGTTTACACGAATAAAACTGACAGCGAACTTTTTATCGAAAGCTACTTGGATGAATTCATGTAGCGAGAAAGATATGGCAGCACATTTGATTTGGCTAATGAGAATTCAATGCTGTACATTCGCGAAAAAACCCGTGTTAAAAACGATTCACTGCATACGCGCGCACCTTTCATTTTCACATTGTAATACTGTAATGATACGTTATTGTAATATGATTTATGACTTTTCCTAATCACCTGGTGCACCACTTGTCTTACCATATAATAGATACATACATTACATATGTACACTAAAAGTACGGGTCCCCGGTACTACAATTACATATGCCATATTGCATGATTATAAGCTGCTTAGAAACCAGCTTTGTAGCTATTGCTTGAACGCTGAAAATTGATTTTCATGCACAAGGTTTCACGAAGACTGAAATACATCAAGTACCTATCATACATGTGCAGCATGGGAATTCTGAGGGGGTCAGGCCCGAAAAATTTTAAAAAGTGCCTTTACGGCTAAAAAACGAAGGGTACACGTCGAAAACACTGTTTTTTGACGTTTAAGACAATGCTCGTTCTTTCTAGAACATGTAAAAAAATTTGAAAAATTGAGTAATTTGAACATAATGTAGTCAAAAAATGTGTATCTTGCACGAAGCGCCGAAAATTTAAGGTTTTTGAGCTAAAAATGAGCTAAAAACACTCAGGGCATATTTTTTGCAACTTTTACGAAAAAATCGACGATTCTGGGGGTCGCACGCAACCATTTTGCGCGGGGGAGGGGGGTTAGTTGCCATTTTTTGGGGTAAGAGAGTCTAAAACCCCCTAAGCCCCCTCCCCAAGCTAGAACACGTCTGGTACCTACCTATCGTAAGTAGGCCCTTACTTTGTTTTATGTTGGTACATACTTGGGTACATATAACAAAATTAACGACTAATTCCGCAGAAAATTCGCCGCTCACGGATTATTACAGATACGTAGTATATGTATGTACTTGTGAAAATGATAATATTATGTGATGTCACGTAGGGTATTGTAGGTACTAAAATGCATGTAATATGTAATGTACTATGAACATCAATACAGATCAAGTGAATGGATATTGAGCCGCATCTGGTATCAGACTGCCGACCGGCGCCAGGTCTGCTGATTCTAAAAATTTGGTCGGGAAGTCCACCAAATGACCCTTGACACCGGTCAGTTGGATTTCGGCTTCGGTTCTGTTAGCGATCGCTAAGCTTTCACTCATGGCTGCCGTTTTGTAACTGTTAAATGTTTCCCACGACGTCACATGGTCACTTGGGTAGCATTTGAAAACCTACAAGGTGCATACAGCAATGAACAGTTTTGACCTGACACGAATTTTTCACACACATTCGATTTAATTCTCTTTACACCGGACTCTCCTTAGAAACTTCGTTTACACCTGATTTTATGTGTTATAGTCTGTTCCAATCCAAACGGCCCATTTTCACAAAAGTCTTATCCATGAATTCTGGGGGTTGAAAACCTAAAGTGCCTTTTTTGGGCCCAAAAATGGCCGGTACGCGTTAAAAAACATCGTTTTTTGGCGTTTCTGACGATACTCTATCCTTCTAGAGCATGATATCCTTGAAAAAATTTCGAAAAAAGTCGAATAAATTGACCAATATATCGCTTAAAACATGAATATATGGCGCGAAGCGCCGAAAATTTGGCGATTTTGAGCAAATAGATAGCCAAAAACCCTCAAAAAGACACTTTTTCTACCAATTTTCAGGTAAGTTTAGGAAACTTTTGAAAAATCGCCAATTCTGGGGGTGAAAAATTTTTTGCGGGGGTGAAAATTTTTTGCGGGGGTGAAAAATGATTCTGCGGGGGGTGAAACCCCTCAAACCCCCCCCCCAAGATCATGCATGGTCTTATCACTGTATTAGTTTTTCACCGCGCAAATTGGCTTCGTCAATTATTCTCTCGTAGCGGCTGGCTGTTTTAAACTCTTCTTATTGATGTTTATTCTGCTTTGCTTAAAATTTAACGCATCTAACAAACTACTGCAACAAACTAAACCGTAAAATATTGCGCTACAGTAATATGCCTTAAAGCGAAAATGGGCCGTTTGGAATGGAACAGACTATAGCTATTGATTAAGACTGATATAAATAATGCACTTATGTACATATATACTCCGTTTCACTTGATTTTTGGCATTGGCTGATCGATAATTATGGTAGAGGTAATCTTTAAATTTCGCGTCTAAACTTTTTATACTTATGTAAAACAAAGAACGTCTGAGACGAAGGGTACTTTTTATGCACCGAAAACGTTAACTGTGGTTGAAACCACACATGGGCGTGGTGGGTTTGGGGGGTATGCAACCCCCAGAAGTTGAAATATCCCTACCCCCCAGAATTCAAAGTTTGAAATTTTTTTGCTTTTTTAGCGATTTACTGATGCCATTGGATAGTGCTCGGTGAGAAACGTCGAAAAATGGTTTTTTTCGCCATACGACCACTTTTAAGACCATTTTTTGACCTTTTTTTCACCCCTCCTAGAATTTTGGTGCTGCCCACCTATGGTCGCCACTCCCCACCCCACTCCCATCCGTCCATGGGTAACAAACAGAAGGGTATTATCGACCAACTATTAATCGAACAGAGTAAACTTGTATAGGCTTACTCACGCAAGTATATACTATAGTCT
This sequence comes from Mermis nigrescens, assembly GCA_036768485.1. NCBI lineage: Eukaryota > Metazoa > Nematoda > Enoplea > Mermithida > Mermithidae > Mermis > Mermis nigrescens. The sequence goes on from JAVLUZ010000691.1 coordinate 513,926, forward strand.
GTTCCATTACAAATGTCTCATTTTCGCTGAAGCCTCATTACTGTACTGATTTTCCACTGCACTTATGGCTACCGCATTTATGTTCTCGTAGCCGCCCGTAGCTTTGAATTCTTTTCATCAATGCTTGATGTAATGTGCCTAACATGCGGCACATCAAACAAACTGCAGCAACAACCTGAAGCATAGAATGAATAGCGAAAAACATATTATGCTACAGTTATTAGCCGTAGGGCAAAAATGGGCCGTTTGGAATGGAACAGACTGCAGTGTAAAGCAAAGATGAGTTTACACCGCGCCGATTGCAAAAAATAATCCTTATCTGTCTCACTCTGTCGAAAATGTCAGTGTTATTGCGCGAAATTTGCCGAAATTTCGTCCAAAATTCGTCGCAAACGGGGTCATCGAGGTCTATTAATCGACTGTCCATTATTTGGCCGGATCTGTCCAATAGTCCCAAATGTTCGGCCATCAGCTGGCGTCTGAACGATCGACCGAATCGGCCCGCTTTGTAAGACGCACCGTTCATTATCGAGTCGTCGAACTCTTCGTCTTCTACGTAAAAAGCGACCTGTAAAATGAGACAAGCCATTTATTTCTGGTTCGCGTCACACATTGGCTTGGTGGGTCCGGGGAATCTACCTGCCCCCTAGAATCCAAACGGCCGAACAAAAAATTCGAAGGACCCCAGAACCATAAGTGGGCGGCACCAAAGTTCTGGGGGGAGTGCAAGATTTTTCGAAGGTCAAAAAATGGCTTCAAAAATGGTGGTATGACGAAACGAAAGAATACTATTTTTCAACGTTTCTCATCGAGCACTATCCATTGGCATCAAAAATTGCGAAAACAACAAAAAAATGTCAAAAATTGAATTATGTGCTTTTTTGATGCGGGTATTTGGTGTTTGGGGGATGCATACCCCTCCAACGCCCAGGTATGCCCAGAACTATGTAAATTTAAGTTTTTTTGCAAGTTTTTGAAGCCCGTTGGAAATCTAGAGCTGGATGTGAGAAACGGGGCGAAATAGCCAAATTTAGCAACGCGAAGTCAATTCTGCGGTCTATCGATTTGAGGAGAGACCATTTAGATTCTGAAGCTCTTTCCCATTTGCGATATCACATGGGGCGGTATTTGATCGGCGCAAAATTTAGGACGGAAGCAAGACAAGAAAGTATTAATTATCCAGAAGTACGAAATTTGGTCAGTCCGAGACACAACTAGCGCCCAAGAAGTCCAAATGATTGGAATTGTAATTTTATGGATAAAAAATTGGAAAAAGGTTGAGAAAAAATTGAAATCGCACTGTAAGAATAACCTCTGACCGAATTTCAATCGAATTCTAGAAATTCAACCGGCAGCTTTCTGTGATCAATATGCCCTTTGTTCCATAATGAGTAATCAAAAATGACAGCAATAAATTCAGAGAGTTGATACCTACACTTTTGCCATTCTGTACAATTAATGTAACAAGCGCGCAATTTTATTAAGTGTGGTTTTTAATCAAAATATGTGGAAATTGTGCATTATTTTTCCACTATATGCAAAGTATCAAAAATATGAAAGCAAGATTTGTTAATTGTTTTTTATCTTTAAATTTATTTAAATTTCTCAATCTGTATGATGCTGCAAGGTGTAATAGAATATAGGCTTGAATGGAAATTGAAAGAAAAATTGATAAAAATATGAATTGCAATTTTTAGAACTGTTAACAATTGGACTTAAATGTCACATTTAAATCTGAGTTAATTTGAATTTGCTTTTAAATTTTTTATAAATTTTTATCTGATGGATTTAAATAAGTTTAATCTACTTTAAATTAAAATTTTAAAAAAATTAGTAAATTTTAATTTTAATTAAATTTAAATGTTGATTTATATACTGGAGGATGTACCACCGGCCCACCTAGCCAGTAGCTATCATTAAAATACTTGCATTTGACTATATTTTAGACATTTGATAAATCATATTTGATAAGTAAAATGACCATTTTGTTTTCAGAATTTTGTTTGTCATTGAAAGATAGCATATAATTAAGATTAATTTTTCAATGGCCAAAAATACATAGCTAACTCTGCAAATATCGAACGTACAATGCATGTAACTTAAAACTAAACAGGGAACAATGCGCATAATGAATTAGTCGCCAATATGCAACAACGCCTTACACATCGTTTAATGTAAATATGTAGAAAAAAGGGGGCACACATGACATGCATAAGTGTGGTACATCGAGCTCATTTCATGCCTATGAATCATTTTAGACCACACAATTGATTATTTTGCGTTACTCATATAAAACGCGCCAAATGACCTACCCGATACCAGCAGTCCCATCGAATAAAAAACAAGTAAGTACCAGGGGCGGATTTAGAGGTGGCGGTGGGCGGCCGCCCCCCTCCTTGGCCCAAAACAGTGCGCAAAATTACGGATTTTTGAGCGATTTTGAGCGTTTTAGCGATTTTCGGGTTAAAACGGCTAATTTTTCCGCCCAAGTCAGGGTTCCATCCCCCCATAGGGGTAGCGCCTCCCTTAGGAAAATCCTGGATCCGCCACTGGTAAGCACATACAAGGTACGCGTACAGTATGATTAACCCCCTCGCCGTGGCGTTGCCTATACTGTTTGACAGTGTGTAGGATGTTTTGGCGCCGCCATTTTGGCGCCATCCAGCAACGCATAAGTTATTCTTTTTAAATCAATTCAGAAGCTATTCAAAAATAAATTATACATTCAGAAAGCAGGTTCTACAAGCTACAAAATAGCTTATTGTTTTTTCGATTCGATGAGTATTCATTTGTGTACGACTGAAAAACTGTAGAAAATTCAGTGTATTTTCAGATGCATATAATTATATTAAAAGTAATTTATACCATCACGTGTATAATTGAATGGGCTTTCAGAATCTGTATTACACTTTAAGCATAAATGAAATATGAATAATAGCTAATCAGGGCCGGTCTTGGGGGGCGAACTGAGCGGCCGCCCAAGGCCGCTAAAATTTAGGGCCGCTAAAAAATCGTAGTAGGGTAACACCTATGAATTCTTTCTCATATTTTTCCGGTGTTACAGCGAAGGAATAAGCTAATTAATTGGAAACGGATGCTTCAGATATTTGTTTTCCTGTTGCAACTTCGCTTCGCAAAAAAACCTTAAAAAACAATTTTCTTATGAATCGAATGATGAGCCTATACACGATCCAGAAAGAGACTATCGTGTTAATTTTCTAATGTTCTTCTCGATCAAGCTATGTCAACTCATGAACGCTTCCAGCAAATGAATAGATTCAGTCAAACGTTTGGATTTCTCTTCAATATTCCAGCCTTAAAAACCTGGAAAGACTGCGATTTATTGAACAGCTGCAAAGATTTAGCCATTTTATTAGATGATTTGAATGGATTAGATTTGTACGCAGAACTGAAAGTTCTTATTAATTCCATGACTAAAATATAAGATTCGCCACTGATCACTCTTAAGTGGTACTTGTTCAGAAATGGATTCCAGGATGCTTTACCAAACGTTGTAATTGCTCTCAGGATTTTATTTACAGTCCCTGTTACCGTGGCCTCGGCAGGACGTTCATTTTCGAAATTTAAATTGATCAAAACGTACTTAAGGTCTGCTACGTATGACCATACGTGGGCAGCAAGAAAATTCTAGGGGGTGCAAGATTTTTGAAGGTCAAAAAATGGCCTTAAAAATGGTGGTATGGCGATAAAAACACCAATTTTTGACGTTTCTCATCAAGCATTATCCATTGGCATCAAAAAATTGCGAAAAAAACGGAAAAAATTTCAAAAATTGAATTCTCGAGGGGGAGGGGGTATTTTGATTTCTGGGAGGTATTTTGGTTTCTGGGAGTGCATACCCCTACGCTCCAGGTGTGCAAATGACTGATTCTCGTCTCACTGCTTTAACCCTCATTTCGATTGAAAACGATGTGTCGTCTTCTTTAGATTTTTCACTATTGATCAATCGTTTTGCTGCTCAAAAAGCTCGAAAAATAACTTTCTATTCACGTTGTTCATTCATGCTTTAGTTTTTTCAAAAATAAAATGTTTTGATATCGATTATCTATTGCTGCGTTCTCAAAATTTTAATAACATTTTGTTCCATTAGGGTACCTACTAAAAAATGTATTATTGCACATATTTTATATTTTTGGGGCCGCTAAAATCAGTTTCGCCCAGGGTAACTAAAACCCTAAGACCGGCCCTGCAAATCATATTACAAAGAGTGTGGCGCCAAAAGGGCGGCGTCAAAACGTCCTATTTCGTGTTTGACGAGGGTCGCCAACTGACAGGCATTCTTAATTTAGGTGCGTGGAAAACAGTAGCGCTCATACCTGGGCGTTGGGGTTTGGGGCGTAGGCACCCCCAGAAACCAAAATACCCCCCAGGATTCAATTTTTAAATGTTTTTTCATTTTTTCGCAATTTTTTGATGCAAATGGATAGTGTTCTATGAGAAACGTTGAAAACCGGTGTTTTTTCGCCATACCACCATTTATAAGGCCATTTTTTGACCTTTGATAAAATCTTGCACCCCTTTGGTGCCGCCCACCTTATAGTAGCGCTGTAGTTTTGATGTCCGTGTCAATTTATTTGCAACTAAATTCCAACCGAGTCCAACCGAATGGAAAAAAATTGATAAAATATTGGATTTTTATTGAAAATTATTTGGAAAAAGCTTGGAAATCAGTTGGGCCCCAACCGATGTGTGGGGCGTTAGTTGTGTCTCGGACTGTAAAATAAAGTAAAATAAAATAAAATAAAGTAAATGTAACATTCTTGACGTCGCCACAACACCTGGGCGTGGGGAGTATGCACCCCAGAAACCAAAATACCCACCCCCAGAAATCAAAATACCCACCCCCAAAATTCAATTTTTGAAATTTTTTTTCGTTTTTTTTCGCAATTTTTTGATGCCAATGGATAGTGCTTGATGAGAAACGTCGAAAAATGGTGTTTTATATCACCATACCACCATTTTTAAGGCCATTTTTGACCTTCAAAAATCTTGCACCCCCCCCCCAGAATTTTCTTGCTGCCCACGTATGGTCGCCGGCTCTGCAGAAGGGCAAATTAGAAATTTTTGAGAAAGGCGGAATTTCGGTCAAAAATGGAGAAAATGATCAGAATCCTAGGTACTCGTACATATATACAATTTCGTGCTAACGAATGGTCAAAGATTATTTTTTAGCACCACTTATCGATCATAAAGTTTTTACTTGTTTTAGTACTTTTCATTTCTCTCAGAAACAACAAACTCTTCTTATCAGTGGCGGATCTAGGAATTTCTGACAGGGGGCGGAACCACACCTGGGCGTGGGGCGGGTTGGGGGGTATGCACCCCGAGAAACCAAAATACCCTCCCCCAGAAATCAAAATACTCCCCAGAATTCAATTTTTGAAATTTTTTTTTCGTTTTTTTCGCAATTTTTTGATGCCAATGGATAGTGCTTGATGAGAAACGTCGAAAAATGGCTTTTATTGCCACACCACCATTTTTAAGGCCATTTTTTGACCTTCAAAAAAATCTTGCACCCCCAGAATTTTCTTGCTCCCCACGTATGGGCGGAACCCCAAATTTTCCTAAAAGTGTCAAAAATTGTCCAGAAAAGCAATTCATTCTGCTAAAACTGGCGGTTTTTTGCTGATCCGAAAAGAATTAGAAATTTTAGAAAGTTTTTTACCGGAAAGACACAAAATTAATACAAAAGTCGGCCCAAAGCACTAAAATATACTCGAGAAATCATTGAAGAAGTAAAAAATCCGTGTTCTGTGCATAAACATCTTCTGACTAGTGTTGGCAAAGTTAGTAAAATACGATAGAGTTAGGGTTAGGGTTCACCCCATTCCAAAAAAGTTAATAGGGTTAGAGTTAACTCTAACCCTATTCCTTAAAAAGGGGTTAACCCGTTTTAAAAGAGTTATTTATATGATGAACAAAGCACGCTTTTTGGCACTCGAAAAATTTGATTCAAAATAGACTGGACTTTTAAATTGTGCATCTTTATTGAAGTTGCTTTAAAGACAAAGCCCCTTTCCAAATCAGCAAACCCTAAACTGGCAACAATTGCAGCAACAAAGATCAAAGAATGCTTGCCTGGCTGCTTTTAGGCAGTAACAAGAGCTACCTAGCTTTGTCCATATATGCGTAGGTGTATATATATATATATATATATATATATATATATATATATATATATATATATATATATATATATATATATATATATATATATATATATATATATATATATATATATATATATATATATATATATATATATATATATATATATATATATATATATATATATATATATATATATATATATATATATATATATATATATATATATATATATATATATATATATATATATATATATATATATATATATATATATATATATATATATATATATATATATATATATATATATATATATATCAGGGATGCAGCGTATACCCGCACCCGCTATTACTCGCTTCTTTTTTGGTACCCGCACCCGCACCCGCTATTCCGAAATTTTGCTATCCGCACCCGCACCCGCTAAAAATATTATGATAAAACAGCGGGTGGCGGATAATAATAATTAGAATTTACGAAAAGACAAGACGATTCTGAGGCAGTGGAACGTTAATGAAAAAACCAAAATGTATAACAGTGTGTTCTAACGTACCAGTACAAATTGGAAAAGCGAACATCTACAGGGTGTCACGAAATGATAGCCCCCTCCAAAAATTGATTTCAGGGTACGATAGAAAAAATCTGTAAGCACTATCTTGTAGAACATTCAATTCTGCTTTGGGTAGTAAAAAGTGATTTATACATTGCAAAAAAGAAATTTTTACAAGTTGCTCTGAATAAGATCTATCTTAGTAAAGTTGTGACGAATCGATTAGAAAAACTCGTGCACATGGAGTCAGAAATCGGTCGCTATTCTGGAGAAACAGCATCGAAAAATTGGCGTATGGTGGTAAATGAATTGGAATATGATGCGTAATAGTCTGACAATCTGTTATGTTCAATGACTATGCATTTCAGGCAGGTCGACTAAGCTGAAGACGGCTATATGGATTTTTAAATCGACGTAGTTGTGAAATTCGAAATATCGAGATATTTTTTATTTCTTATCAATAAAGAATTAACCGGTGCATATTGCGCTTTGATAAAATAAGCATCCGACGCAGAATTGAATATTCTACAACATGGTATTTGTATATTTTTTTCCATGATTCTTGAAAGTCGGTTTCTGGAGGTGGCTATCATTTCGTGACACCCTGTACTTGTAATGAGTCATATTTTTAGGTACCCTCTGGACTGCAGATACATGTTCGAGCTCTCTTATGGTTAATTCCAATTATGCGAATTATGCTTTTTAAAAAAGACGGGTCTAGGTGTCAGTCTTTACATGCATCAGTTCAACCACTCTAGCGTGAGTAGAGATATTATGCAGCAATGTATTGAACGTTGCTTTTTTAAGACGAAGTAGGACGTTTTGGCACTGCCGTCTTGGCGCCATACTCGTTGTAATATTATTAATTATTTACATTTAATTTTATTTACATTTAATTTATGATTAAAGAATAATACAGATTCTGAAAGCTCATTCAATTCTCTACGTGATGGTACAAATCACTTTTAGAATATCTTTGAATTTAATGAGATAATTAAACGCATCTAAAAATACACTGGATTTTCTACAGTTTTTCAGTCGGACACAAATGAATACTCGTCGATTCTGAATATATAATTTACTTAAAAATTGCTTCAAAATTAATGTACTTAGAATATTTTTTAAGTTGCTGGCGCGAAAACGTCGTAGACCCTTTTTAAGAAGAGAATGACAACAACAAGTGTCTAAACATTGTATTCTGCAAAGTGCAAATATATTACTCATATTGGTCAATGGTTCAATCATTGACAATTTACTTTTCTTTAGTTTGCAAATTTAATTCATTGAGAGAGTAGTCTGCAAAGAAAAAGACAATCAGCTTGAAGATTAATATGAATTTTGCACACAGTAAATAACTGCATTAAGCGGACAAAAAAATGGAGCATTTTTAGCCCTATTTATATTATGCTATATCTCACTGTTAAACCCGCTACCCGCCACCTGTACCCGCTATTTTTAAGGTGCGACACCCGCACCCGCAGGCGCACCCGCTAAAGCAAAATTTTGGTACCCGCACCCGCACCCGCTATTCCAAAAAATGTGCACCCGCTGCATCCCTAATATATATATATATATATATATATATATATATATATATATATATATATATATATATATATATATATATATATATATATATATATATATATATATATATATATATATATATATATATATATATATATATATATATATATATATATATATATATATATATATATATATATATATATATATATATATATATATATATATATATATTAGTGATGTCCCGGTGCCGCTTTTTTACCGGTACCGGTGCCGGTGCCGGTACTCCCTGTACCGGCGCCGGTGCCGGTGCCGGTGCTACATTAGCATATTATATAGTGTACTATGCTTCATCAAAAAGGGTTAAATTTGTACCTATTTTTCACCGGATATACATATATATTAAGGGCAAAATTTCATTTGGCTAGTAACGACCACACCTGGGCGTGGGGGTTTGGGGGGTATGCATCCCCCAGAAACCAAAATACCCCCCCAGAAATCAAAATACCCCCCAGAATTTAATTTTTGAAAATTTTTTTTGTGTGTGTTTTTCGCAATTTTTTGATGCCAATGGATAGTGCTTGATGAGAAACGTCGAAAAATGGTGTTTTTATCGCCATACCACCATTTTTAAGGTCATTTTTCGACCTTCAAAAAAATCTTGCACCCCCCTAGAATTTTCTTGCTGCCCACGTATGGTAACGACTTCATTATTTTTAATTTAAAAATACATATTAATTTTCTCACTTAAGCATTAAACAAACAAACAATTGTAATAAAATTGAAATTCGAAGAAAAATAAAAGTTAAATAGTGTATCATGAGTTTAAGTGTAGCGCAATCAAGATTGGCTTGTGCAGTAGTTGATTCTTTAGACAAATCGAAATTTGGTTTTAGTGCATTAGTTAAATATTCAAATAGTAAGAAACAAACATGGCAATAGCCACAAAAACTTTTTGAGCTTAAATTATTTGAGTTTATCATTTCACATTTTCAAAAGCCTCTGAAAACAAACAATGGATGTATTAGTAATGCAAAAGACTTACATAGAAGTTCATTTACAAAGTTTTAACAAGCTTTTTCTGAATAATTTGCTAGAAAAAAATTTTCATAAAAACTATTTTAAAATTCTAGCTGCGTTTTACGGTCTTCTGCTCACGAAATGGAAAAATAAAAATGGATTTGATGAAATTAAGTTGAAAACTACTCTGTAGTACTCATCCTTCTTGAATACAGATGATAGAATTAGAAGAACTTTCCACTCTATATGTCGATGTTTTTAATTTTAATTTACTTTATTTATTAGTTTCCACGCTTCTTGCTGTTAATTGATGTTTTCAATAAGATGTGTTTCGTTAAATGGATGATTCATTTTTGAAGCTCGAGGACTTGTTCTGAAGTTCAGTCAAAATGCTTCACTATGCTAATCAGAAGATTTTATTAACAAAATGCTACCTTTTTGCGCCTTTATTCATTAAATTGGTGATAAATGAGCTTCAATTATTCTTTTTACACTAATTTTTTCTCTTTTATCTAGCACCGGCACCGGCGCCAGTACCAGCCTAGCACTGGCCCGGTGCCAGGTGTTAGGCACTGGCGCCGGTGCCGGTGCCGGTGCCCAGGACATCACTTATATATATATATATATATATATATATATATATATATATATATATATATATATATATATATATATATATATATATATATATATATATATATATATATATATATATATATATATATATATATATATATATATATATATATATATATATATATATATATATATATATATATATATATATATATATATATATATATATATATATATATATATATATATATATATATATATATATATATATATATATATATATATATATATATATATATATATATATATATATATATATATATATATATATATATATATATATATATATATATATATATATATATATATATATGGTGGGAATCTATTGGCAAAAGCATGCATATTGAAAAAGCTTGGATGGAAAAACGAGTGATTAAGAAAGGAAAGTAAACAGCACCACGCGAGAAGAGGCGTTAAGACAACCAGCCAGGTCGCACATCGGCTCGATCAATGAGACGACCAGGGTTGCCAAGTGCTCTTGTCAAAAAACCCCATTTTCGGTCACAAAAAACCTCAAAATGGCTAAAAATGGCTTTAAAACCCTCTACACAACGGTGAAGCATAGGCGCAAAAAACCCCCAATCGCTTCAAGGTGCCCCCAATGCCCCCAAAAAGTCCTAAATTGGGGAAAAACTCCTAACTCGGCAACACTGGAGACGACGACGACGGGAATTATTTACTTGAAAAAAACAGTAATAAAAATCGTAAGTTATAACTGCACGAATGAATAACTTACTCACCCTTTTTAGCCCTTTCTCGGTTGGAAATTCAAAGAGTTAGGGTTAACCCCGATGGTCACTAACTCACCCAAAATAGGGTTAACTCTATTGAAAAAGTGATGGGTTAACCTATTTTGGGTTGAGTCAGAGTTAACTCTGCCAACACTACTTCTGACGTAAAAACAAAATTTTTAGAGCGCCAAGAAAGTCAGAAAATATCATTGATGAGTAGCCGGAAAAAATGAAAAGTCGTCATAAAAAATGGCTAAAATCATCAAAAAATACGCATTATTTTCTATTGCGCCCAAATATTTTTTGACGACAGGGGCGGCCGCACGGTATTACCTTAATATGTCAACTATTTTTCGTTTTTGACCAAAAATGCTAAAAAACAACTTTTCTGGGTATATCGAGGGCGCTGATAGCGAAAATGCAGCTTGTATGACAGTTGGAGCACTCTTTGACTTTCTAGATGAAAGCAGGGTGCCTCAAATAGTAACAAAATTATCCTGTTTTTTAAGTGAAATATAATGCGAAAGCACATTGTTTTATAATTGGACGATGGGTGTTTTTAGGAAAATAAAAACATCTTTAAAATTTATTCATTAGATTCCAGCTTTTTGATAACAAAAACGAACATTATTTCGAGGTACTCTGCGTGCTTTTAAAAAATCACTGACAATCTGATTTTAAAATATGTTTCTAGGAAAAGTACGTGAAGAGTGAACAAATAGGCCCAAACGTTTTCTAGCAGGAGAAAAGCGATTGCTGATAAATTGTTTTATAACTTAACTTGCAAAATAACAAACATAATTCGTAACTTAATCGCGAAATTTAACAATCGGATAAACAATCTGAAAAATTTAAAAAATAATCAATGACAAGAATCAAGAATCACAACAGAGGAAACTGTCGAGAAATTTCTTGCAATATATCGGCGAATGGTGATTCTTGGTGCATTTTTAGCCACTAATATTCTGCTAAATGACCAGGAAGGAACTTCAACGCATTTTTCTTAATATTTGCGTTTTAACATGACCCCAATGGCTTTTGATCCGTTGTGTAGTCAAAAACAAAAAAGAAAGTGATGATGTTACTATTTGAGGCATCCTGTTTGCATCTAGAAAGTCAACAAGTGCTCCAACTGTCATATAAGCTGTATTTTCGCGATCAGCGCCCTTGCTATACCCAGAAAAGTTGCTTTTTTAGCATTTTTGGTCAAAAACGAAAAATAGTTGACATATTGAGGTAATACCCGGTCGCACCTCTATTTAAATCCGTGCCTGCTTCTTCTAAACGTCCCTCATTGTTCACAATTTTTCACTTTCTTGCTTTTTCGTTCTATGTGCCCTTCAAGGGTAAAAGATGTAGACTTTCGGCCTTTTTAGCGTTTATTCAAAGAAAAATTATGAAACATTATATTTAATTTGTAAAAGGATGCGTGGACCGGGAGTCGAACCCGGATCTATTGCTTGGAAGGCAACAATGCTAACCGCTACACCATCCACGCGCACACTCTATTCTTTTAGGCATTTTTGGCAAGACAAAGTTGTAATCAATGAACTCGCCTTCAATTTATTATGTCTTTCGACAGCGAATTAGCCAATTCAAATTGATTTTATGAGAAATTTTTGAATATTTTGTGATTGTTCCCTGTTTTGCTAAGCTGGCTGATCCAAATGCTTGTCGGACATGAGCGCGAAGAATCAGAAAATATAAATTTAAGCAGAAAATGGAAAATAGGCCACGTAGAATCCGGAAGTGAAAAACGAAGAGGAGTTAAAAATTGAAAATGGTCAACGAAATGTAAGAGAAATCGCAATTTTTAAGAATAAAGCTCAAACTTTCACAAGATCGACTAAAATATAGTAACTATGGATATTTTCACTTTTCAGCTTTGTTTTTCCATTTCAGGCGATTTTCCATAGTGGTCGAGATTAAAACTGAGAAATCGAATTTTCTAGATGATCTAAGCAGAGACTTTTTCGGAAAAGAACGATTTTCCTTTACAAGAGATCGAAGGAAAATTGGCTTTTTCTATTTTTCGGATTTGAGCTTTCTTTAATTTCCCATTCTCCATTTTGCATTTCCGAATTTTATCCATTTCCTTTTTCCCTTTCCTAATTCGACCTTCCCTTCCGGTTGCCGATTCGATTGTAATTAAAATTTTCAATTTCCTTTTAATCTCTCAGTTTTTGACATTTTTGCGATTTAAATTTATTATCCATCATTGTAAAAAATAATTGAAGCCGCAAGCATTCGGCAATCAATATTATCTTGAAAATAGTGGGAATCACTATTTAACTTAAAAAATGTTTAATTCATTTGAAATATAGGCCGGCAAATTGAAAAAATAGCAAAACGATGCACAAAATCAAAAGCAGAAGAAAATTAATTTTCTCGTAAAGCGTTTACATTTATTTTTCAATAGAGCGCTTAAGGGCAAAATTTATGTCCCCTACTACTATTTCCTGTATGTTTATGGATGTATCCACAATTTTGTTTATTGGACCTTTTTTGAAGACAAAAAAGTCGTCATGCATCGGTATATTTGAAATATTTTTTTATTTGATTCAATTTAATAATTCAAATTTACGCAAATCAACAGCTAAATTGCATTTCGCACTTATGCGAGAAAAATATGACCTTGTTCGAGCCACAATGTTACAAGTTTCAGACGATTTTAGCCAAGCAGAAAATTACTTTTATTTAAAAAAAAATTTCTGCCTAAGTACCGGTGTAACGTAGATTAAATGATAAATAAAATAAAAAATATTAAATAAATAAAATAATAAAATAATACAAGATAATGCAAAACAAATAATACTCTCGTGAACTACAACTACACAAGACAGGTAATAATGTTACAGTGACCTCAGAATCTCTGGCGCCAGAAAGAGATCTATCGTTGATATTAGCCGAGCCAATCAGAGCTTTGTTGTCATCGGCAATGATTGCTTTCGTGTGAATATAAACAACATTCGTGATCTACATAAATAGTTGGCAAGAAAAAATCGACAATTTTTGCGAGTCAATTTTATTAGAAAGCTTTTTAATTAGGTGATTTTCTACAAATATCATTGATTACATTCAATCGCTTATCATTCCTGTCATGAAAATATAGAAACAGACCCACTGGATTTTGAGGGACGAAATTTTGAAGCCAGATATCTCGACAACTACTGTTAGATAGTCAAAAATAACCGAACGTATATTTGGGCGTTTTTGGGAGAAAATGAAAATTTTATGAAAAATTACAAAATGTATGAATAAAATTTAAACTTTAACGTTTATAAATTTTCCCGGAGAAGAAATTTTCACAAAATTCTACTTCACATGTCATTTAAAATAGCCACACAAACGATTTCTTAGCATTCCGTTAAGCTAGACTGCTGAAAAAATTTGTAACTTGTGTTATAAACTCAATCCTGGTACATTGCGAAAAAGCTATATGGAAATTAAATAATTCAGCGGGAAGCGTCGAAATTCTTAACACTATTCACTATGATTATTCGATCTTGGGCTGTTTTGGAGACAAAAGTTCTACGCTAAAAATTCAATCTGTCTAAAAGTTTGAGGCTTATTAGCTGAGAAAATTGCAAATTTGCTCAGAAATATGCCAGAATCTATTTCTGGTGGCACTTAAAGAATTTCCAATCCATTCCTTCGGGGGTCTTTTGTAAGAAATATTCAAACTTTACAAAAAAATTTTTTGGGGAATAGTCCCATTCATACGTAGGCAGCAAGCAAGACTTTTTTGAAGGTCAAAACATGGTCTTAAAAGTGGTGGTATGGCGATAAAAACACAATTTTACGACGTTTCTCATCAAGCACTATCCATTGGCATCGAAAAATTGCAAAAAACGGGGAAAAAATTTTTCAAAAATTGAATTCTGGGGGGGTATTTTGGTTTCTGGGGGGAGTGCATACCCCCATACCCTTCACGCCCAGGTGTGGTCCCATCTCCCTTGGCTACATGCCTGACTAAAAAGAAACTTTATACCTAATATAACATTTTCGTTACTAAATCGAGCGGAAGCGTTGAAGAAATAATCTGCCAGTCTTTTGTCAGGGATATATACGATTACAACAATTTAAGCTGATTGTGTTCAAAGGAGAACCCTCAAAGAAACATCATGAAGCTCATTTCTGGTTCTACTTCGTTTTAAAGTCGAAAGTCGCTAAAATTCTCGGCGGTTGAAATTGAGATTTTGGCAAAATTAGAATTGGTTGTTATTGGTAAAGCAAAATAAGCCTCAAAACGGGCATTTTTTGAATTTATGATGTTCGGTAAATGCCCTAAACATGATCGACGTAGAAAGTTAGAAGGCGCGATTCAAGCGTTGAATTTAACGAAATTTTAACAGTTACGTCATTTTTATTCATCTTTCCTATTTTTAAGTAACTTTTGTAATGTTTTTTTCAAAAGATAATCATCAATATAATTATTATTATTCATTGTGAAAAAATGATATTTTAATTAATTCTAACCACATTCTGATAGCCATTGCTTTATAATGGGTAAACGATCGAAATCAATTCAGGCCTTTCATATCAGCAGACATTGGCAGCAACCAGAATTCTGGGGGATGCTTTTTCAAAGGTCAAAAAATGGTCTTAAAAATGGTGGTACGGCGAAAAAACACCATTTTTTAACGTTTCTCATCAAAGCGCTATTCATGGGAATCAAGAAATTGCGAAGAAACAGAAAAATTTCAAAATTTGAATTCTGGGGGTATTTTGCTTTCTGGGGAACATTTGACCTTCTGATGGGGTGTGTACCCACCCCCAACCCCCTATGCCCATGTGTGCATATCAGTCTTCACGTTTTGAGAGTTATATCTAGTGTCGAGGTTGAAAGCTCGATCATGTAGCTTAAATTTTAGTTTCCGCAAACCAGCTCGAAGATAAATAAAAAATTGTTTTTTATTTATTTTAAATTTTTTTGATGAAATTTTAAAATTAAAATTTCAATTTTTAAATTGTTTTGAATAAATAACTTTAAAAAAGGAGCATTGCCAAGAGCGATGCATCCCCTGCATACATGGGCGTGGGGGTTTGGGGGGTATGCACCCCCAGAAGTTGAAATACCCCCCAAGAAATCAAAATACCCCCAGAATTCAAATTTAGAAAATTTTTTTTTGCTTTTTTAGCGATTTTTTGATGCCATTGTATAGTACTTGATGAGAAACGTCGAAAAATGGTGTTTATTTCGGCATACGACCACTTTTAAGACCATTTTTTGACCTTTGGAAATTTTTTCCCACCCCCCCCCAGAATTTCGGTGCTGCCCACCTATGATCCCCTCTGATAACGTATGGGTGGGCGGAAGGGGGATTTGGACTACGAAAAAGTAGCAAAACTGAGAAAAAATGGCTAAACCTCCAGATTGTATTTTGCGCAATTTTCGGAAGCCAGTTTTGTATGAATTGATGAGAAGCAAAAAATGAATGCATTTTACCCCAACCATAAATTTTTTTTGACCCTCTTTTCAAATCCAACATTTTTCGCATCTCCGAAATTTCGGCTCCGCAATATCTATTTTTAGAATCCGATTATAGTATGTGCATCCAACAATATTCTAAATGATTTAATGCAGCCCGAATAATTATTTTTATAGTACCAGTTCAAAAAAAGAAATATTATTTTACGGCCTTAAAAGTAAATAATGCCTCACCAATTGATTGTCCAATACACTGTGCGTCCTGAGCGAATAGAATGCGATATAATTCGAATAATCGCCAACTAAAAAAGATAAATGCGATAAATTCGTGATTAAAAAAACTAACGAGTCTTAACAGGGAACTATTGCAAAAAAAGAAGGAAATGAGAAAGGGAGGAGAGAAATAACAAAAAAACAAAAAAGGAAAAATTAATAGAAAAAAGAAAAAAGAAGAAAAAAGAATAAGTGATAATCAGAGGTGGATTTAGGGATGGGGTGGGGGTGGCGGCCGCCTCCCCCATTGGTCCAAAATAGTGCGCCCAAGTCAGGGTTCCGCCCCCCCTTAGGGGTACCGCCCCCCTCCCTTAGGAAAATCCTAGATCCGCCACTGGCGATAATGGAGAAATAGCTTAGTTATGCAGAGGCCTCAGCGGACTACATTGTTTGCAAAATATTTTATTTTCATTGATATTATACAGTTCTGCGCAGATTAGTCCGTTATTAACGCAATGAGCGAAATAAAAATTTTGTTAGCAGCATAAATA